>PNEQ01071965.1:0-18451 GCA_003012365.1 Medauroidea extradentata
GTAAGGTGTTGGGTAAGTGTTAAGACCCACTTAACTCCTCGAGTCATCGGATTCCTGGGATACCACTGTTGCCGCAATCCGTCACTTTCTGGTGACTTGTTGATTACCCAGCACCCACTTACTGCCGTCCTGCGACGCCACTGACGCCGCGGGGTTGTGCAATCGTCTTCCTACTCTTCCGCGACGCCACCGACGCCGCGGGATTGCGACACCGTAACAAGATACATACACAACATAAAATTCCGAAAATGGAGTCGGGTGAAATACAATAAGGACCAACAGATAATAAATGAAAATAATTACAATCAGAAATTGAATGAAACCCAAGACACTACAAAGGCCGACAAACCAAGTTTAAGTTCTGCTTTGACCAAGAGACAAACAAAAAAATGTATGATCCACGAAATAAAATAAAAATGCGGTACAGCAACGAAGTAATACAAAACCGGTATTATATCAGACACGAACAGAAAACAACATGCTACACAACGATGAGACGAAACAAAAACACAGTAGTTACCAGACACGGACAGAAAATCAACAAACGACACAACGACGAGGCGAAACAAAACGCAGTAGTTTTCCAGACGGACAGTATAACGACGTTTCGGGAACTGGAATCTGTTCCCGTCATCAGGTAGACACACAGGGTTCAGGAACACGAGTGCGAAGCATGAGGAGACTAGAAAACCATGGGTTTATCTAGGATAATTGGCTGAGCAGGATATGTTAGTCAATCAGAGTAATGTTGATCTCGTGAATAAAAAATTACTATTATATATCCCGATCGATACCACCAATATTTGATAGTTCTTAAAGAATTTCGGAGCATGGCTGATCGTTGACTTGGCATTATACCAAAAAGTTTCGCAACCATCTAACTGACCGGCTATAAGCTCAATCACCGTCGTTCAGGTGTCACTACGAGTAGGTTGGCCAATTTTCTGAAATAGGCAGAGACGTCACGAACCAATCGCGCATCGCTACAACACAGGTGCAACCGTGCGACCAACACAGTCCTGCTATCACACTCCGAAGAAACTGTATTTGATAGAGGTATTCTCTGTGGATCATAGAACGTGGGCATTGTGCAACAATAGTCTACTAAGAATTTTAAAATCTGTACGCTATGAAATCTAATTACTTGTGAATAAAGCAAGATGGGGCCTCAAAACGAATAAATGAAACCTCATTTTCTTCTTACATAGACTCTTAAGGGGGTGGAGCGCCAAAGCAGAGAATTATCACAATATTCGACATAACTTATTCCCCTTGCTTATTATAGAAAATCAAGGCTCGACAATCCGTAGATTACACATTTGTACACCTTCTTGCTATATTACATAGTCACAGACTTTCTTATTTTTGGAGCACTGATGGAAGGTAGGGAAAATGTATCTTTTTCCTTTCTGCCATCACTACTCCAAAAATAAGACAGTCTGTGACTATGCAGTAACGTAATAGGTTGTACAAAAGTATCATTTCCGGATTGTCGAACCTTGATTTTCGATAACAAGCGAGGGGAAAAAGTTATTTCGAACATTGTGATAATTCACTGCTTTGGCGCTCCACACCCCTTAAAACCTACACAGTGCACAAGTATAAGAAAAGTAGCCTACTATCGTTAAAACTACGATACACGAGCGCCTACACACGTTACATGGCCACATGTGGCAACAATTCGATAACATAAAATAAGAACTAATAGGTCTAAGTGATATTTGTTTCGCTGTAAGTACTTTTGGAAAATGCAAATAGTGCTAAGTTGTTTTTACTTATAGAAATGGTTACAAATTGATTACGTGAAATAAGCATATTAATTATAAAAGTTAAAATAGATCGCAGGCTTTCGCGGCCGTTGTCTGCATTTTCTTGGCTTGTGGGTGTGAGCCGCGTTTGGAGATTGTTTTGCGACGTTTCGGCAGTCGTTGCAGTTGGACTCCGACCCCGACTACCTGATGATGGCAGCTGCAACGACTGCCGAAACGTCGCAAGTCAATCTCCAGACGCGGCTCACACCCACAAGCCAAGAAAATGCAATTATAAAAGTTGTTTAGCACAAAAATATTGTATTTCATTCCCAAACCTCTGTGCGAAGTACTACAGGTAATATTATTTGACGAATTTTGCTTTAATTGTACAGCCAACATTATCTTAACAGTTTTTTTTTTTTTTACAATTTGCACTTACTGATGCTAATATATACCTTATATAATCTACTTAGAGGCGTCAGAAAAGTATTTGACTAATTGTTTTGTGGTGTTTTGACTCAATGATCTTGCATATAATGCCCTCTTTAGTTTTAGAACTATCTAAGATACATTTTCCACGCAGTGAATAATGTTACTTTTCTGGC
Source organism: Medauroidea extradentata (assembly GCA_003012365.1). Taxonomy (NCBI): domain Eukaryota; kingdom Metazoa; phylum Arthropoda; class Insecta; order Phasmatodea; family Phasmatidae; genus Medauroidea; species Medauroidea extradentata. The sequence goes on from PNEQ01071965.1 coordinate 2,357, forward strand.
CACAATGATTTCACCAGTAAAAATTTCATGACGTGAATTTGCCCTGCAAACTATTCCTTAGGAATCTTTATTTTTAAATTCAAGGAATGTTTATTTAGTGATTTTAAATGCAAATTTAAAACAGTGGTAGTTCAGAAACTTTGATACCATATTAGCAATGAATGTACTGTGTTTCAGATCTAATGGAGACAAACATTACTTTGTGGCAGTTTCTGCTGGAGCTGCTAATCAGCAACCAGTATACGAGCATAATCACATGGACAAACAATGACGGCGAGTTTAAGCTTGTGAACGCGGAGGAAGTAGCAAGACTGTGGGGTCTGCGCAAGAATAAGACCAATATGAACTACGACAAGCTGAGCCGTGCGCTGCGGTACTACTATGACAAAAACATTATCAAAAAAGTACTAGGCCAGAAGTTTGTGTACAGGTTAGTGTAAACTACTCTTCATTTTTATATTGTTGATGTACTAACATGTAAATTTTCAAGGAAATTATCGACACAAAATACATACATTATCCGTATTTCAAACCAATTTATACAAGAAAATATATATTTTAGGTGAATCCATTTCCATGTAAAGAAATAACATTAATATTACAAATAACTACTGCACATTTGTGCAGTAAATTTACCTGATAAATGTATGAGGAAATTCCGTAGCAGTACAGAGTGAGAAAAATAATTCAATTTTGCCTAATTTTTATATTATTATGAGGCCAGCACATTAAAATAACTTATTAATGCTTCTAATGTTTTTTAAATAAACGAACTCTCCGTTAAAATTTGCTTGTGGTTCACACACTATTTTCTTGGCGTGTTGTACGATACTCTTTTAAATATTTATTAAATTTTACAATCGTGTATGTGAATTTCCATGTACACTGCGGTGATTGTAAATTTTATGTAAGGAAAATAATATTCCCATATGAGCTAGGGAATATTACATTGTATATGTCAGGCAAACAAACTTCATGCAGTTAATTTGGTAAAACTATGCAGTCTACATAACAGTACTATGGCAATTTTGGGGACGCAAGAAGCTAGTTAGAAAGAAATACGGCTCCGTTGTCTGCCTATAAGATCTCGGAAGAAGCAAGTAGTTGGAGAACATTCTTAATAATCAGGGTCGCAAACCACATCTTTGAGGCCGTTTTGCATGGGCGTAACCATATGTTTCTTAGCCTTCCCTTAGTTTTGTGTAAAAACACTGTTGTATTTGTTGTGTATTTGCCAATGCAGACTAGCTACTTTGCTACTAAATGCGAGAGTGTTACGAAAATATGTAACTTGTCATGCTTATAATTGTGCTATGATTTGCAGATTGGAACATTATTTCAAAGGTGAACGTAAGAATACTTTCTGCGCTCGAAACATGGAAAATCGGAATGTCATCCAGATAAATTACAAACTGCTTAGTTGATTGAACAAGGATAAATTGCAAGTTTACTACTAACTTTTATGTACATACAAAATACCGTATAGTTTCTCCATTTTTCGCATACTTTTTAAACTCTGGAGTATTATATACCATTTATCAAGTGTTTTGAATACTGTATGTAGTTTTGCATCAAATGTTTAGAAGTAAGCTTCGGTAAGAGAATCTTATAAAATGTAGAAACGTAATACCACGTACAGGTAACATAAATTTATACCATAAGGGTGTATTAAAATTTAGTTTTTTTTAACAAAATAAACATACTTTTTGCTAGTATTCTAGCTAGAGTGATAGATAAGTACCTTATATTCGGAAAGATGTCTTGAAAAGGATGAAATAAAAAATACTAGCATTTTGTGGATTGTACTTTCCACTTTTTTCGAAAAAGATCAATTTGATGATTAATTTATGGAACTGAAATTTTAATGAAAAAGAAATTATCGCGTTTTTTTTGTGGATGAGTAATCTCCCCCTACATAAAGAATCTAAATCACTGTCTCTCAATAAGCCAATAGGTACCGAGATATTAGTGCTAACTCCGGACTCGTGAGCATCGTTTGACATCTTGTGAGTACTAGAAGTAGGTTACGTTTTCATATTAAAATACCAACCTTAAAATCAGTGAATTAAAGTGTGTGGTGTTTATAATATCCGTTTGCTTAGGTATCAAATTGTTACTCAGGGGCACCGACAGTCAGTGGCGAAGGGTAATCGGGGTCCAAAGGGAAGATTTATTATATGACTATACACTCTGAGCACGTGGTATTATCGTGGCTGTCTGTTGAAAAGAGGGAAATGTACTACTTGTAGTCCATGTCAACTTTGGAAGGCTCTCTACAATTAGAACTACGGTCGATGCAAGTGTTCGCTGCTAATAATTTAGCAAGGAAGGTATATGAAAAATTAATATCTTATTTTATGATGCACGATTGTGATTAAATACTAAACCATTTAACACGTGGGATAATAATCAGCTTTCTTCCATACAAAACAAGACGTAACGCTGTGGCGTTTTAACGTTTTCTTTGTAGATTAGTGATTTATGGTACGGTACATGACAAAGGAAAAGGTTTTGTGTACTTTAACCCAACAAGCAAACGTTACACATTATTTCGCAGTGTTTCAAAGTGATATAATATTTCTGGATCTCAAGCAACACATTTGTAGTTGATGCATGACGTTATTAGACCAAAAGAAACTGTTCAAAGTATTTAACGTTAATCAGTTGTGTCCTGTGTTATGCGTACAAACAGTAGCCTATATATTTCACACTAATATAGTTCAAAATGGCAACGTTATTTCTGAAAGAAAACTTGGTTTTGTTGTGAGCTAAGATCTTTGAAAATATGCTGCAATGAATGTTTATGAGAATGAATGAGTGAGTGGACATAGGCGTTACGCTGTTGCAGTGGCGGCTCGTTGATTGTTCCCAGGTGGGGCACAAGTTGCAGAGAACTGTACAGGATTGTGCGCTAGTTGACACTACTGCCACTGACACGCTGGTCTGTACTGCCCCACTAGGCACGGAGGGGGTAACTGCATTTCGACTGAAATGGAGGCAAACAAGTTTTTGTTCAATTGCTGCATTGTTGTTTATTTGAAATAAATATATTTTTAGATGGTGATTTTCGAAATATTTGTGCTGAATACAGTTTCATTAAAATAAATGTCATGATCACAATAACTGGTGCATTAAATGTAGTTACAATTATTTTATACAATGATTCGTCACGCAAATACTAAGCCTTAAAGTCGTAACTGCAAAACTGAATTTTAAGGCGTCGCACACATTTATTTTAACTCTGTATGTTGTACAGCTCATCAAAACTCAAACTACATATATGTAACTTGTTAAATTACGGCTTTATTTAACAACCTATGGAACACAACATATAATCTAATGGATATTTTGGCAAATTAGTATTACTCAAGAAATACGCACTGAAACAATGAGTCAATTTTAAATTTGGAAAAATTTTTAATACTTTATGCTATAAATTTACAAAATATTGAATAAAATAATTTACTATTTTAGTTAAACATTTGAAAGAATGTACTAAAGTGCTATTATTCATTATAGTGTGAAGCCAAGGGGTGTCAACGTACGCAAAGTACCGCCCGTTAGATCAGATTGGAGTTATAAATGTTGCAATATTACTTTGTCTGTTATGTTTGTTTCACTCAACTTAAAATATATACTGATATGTACTTAAGTACATTCCTCAACTTCGTTTTCTTGGTGTTTATCTTTTGAAGCAGTTTCAGCTGCTACTGGAATAAATTTCCAAAACTGTATTATATTTCTTGGTATAACACTGCTGGCATTTTCAATAAAGTTTATGACTATCGATGTTTGCCTCTGAGTTGACATTCCTGATGGTATTGTGGAACATGTGCTATCAGTCTATGTTTCGTTGCTTTTGCATTTACAAATTGCATTGGCATCCAGGGATCGCTGCAGTTTTTTTTGCAACACATGGATAATTTGCCTCGTTCTATTTGTACATTACTGATATCATGGATGTTAGGTCTTTCCTGATTTTTTTCTGATAGTTTGAAGGGACGAATGATCTTTTCACTGTAAAAAATCTTGAATTCCCATATCAATGACAACACCATTGAAGGGAGAATTCTGTACTGCTGTCTTGAAGTCACTGAAATCATACACTTTTGTTATGGTCCGAAAATACTTTTCTACGCGATGATGAATAGCATCAGCGGACATAAAAGTGTGACCTGTTTAGAATTTTTCACATTAATTTTTTCAGCATAAAATTTCAGAACTGTTGACAATATACACAAGATAGGAAAATAATGGCCAATTCTTATTCTGCGCAGTGCAGTTATCCATCCACAGATCTATTTCTTTAATAGAATGTTTCCAACCAGTTGTGAGAATTTGATCATGGATGGACATTATTTATTAATTTATTCATAGCATCTATAGACTACGTTGAGTGGCAAGCTCACTAAACAAAACAGGATTAATAAATAAATTGACAATGTTTGCATTGTATTGTTAAAGGTGGTGATCATGACTGACACTTCAAACAATAATGACATAATAATGTGACGATGGGAGCAGTTAGTACATAATCACAAGCTTCATGGCCATATATACAGCAGAATACTGCTCTTTTCCTTAGCAATCGTTTGCCAACGGATTGCTAAGATACTAAGCAAAAAGGTAGTAAATGTGTATGTACTAGGCTTCCCAGCTGCAAGTACTATATCAGAAGCTAAAATGGTCATATCTACAGCAGATACTGCTTTATTTTTCCTTAGTATTTCTCAGTTACGCCAAAAAAGCTTAGTATTTGTAACCAAAATTGCAGATACCCTAACAAAATACGAATTTTTAGTATACTTCCTGGGCACTTACAGTTTTGAAAACCTGGTAACAGATTTAAAAATGTATACAGATTTACTTGGCAATAATAACTAATTTTTTTCCAAAAATTGGCCAGTTACCCCCTTTGTGCCTAGTGGGGCAGTGTAGATGCCGCTTATTACTGACTGACTGGTCACAACAGAATTAGTAGCCAGCAGGTGTTTCATGGTCATTACGGCGGCGCGTTCACAGTTGTTTACAGTTCTCGGTAACTTGTGCCCTTCTTGCCAACAGTACTCGAGTCACCACTGCGCTGTTGCTAAACTTTGCTAGTCAAAAAGAAACCTTTGATTCGTGATGCTCAGACCAACGATAAGAAATATCATAATACCCTTGGAATGAGGTAAATTGCAATGGTGAAAGACAAGCACTTATTTAACCTCACAAAATGGTAATCCAATTTTTTACAGTCTGTCTGAAAAGACAAACTACGCAATAAGAAAGAAATAGCATACGCAAAACAAGGAGGCACCAAAAATTTCAAAAAAACGAAAAAATAACTACAACAGAGATAGTATAAACGACTCGGAGGAAACACAAAATTTTTAGACAACGAAAATCACTACTATCCTGGTATTAAAGTATATTTTTGTGGTTGCTGTGGTCATCCCACATCACAGAGTTTTTCCATCAAAATTTTAGGAAGGGCGTGTGTCCACATACCCATACATTCTATTGTTGGAAGTTGTAAGTTAATTAATTGAAGAAAGTATATTTATTATTAAGTTTTAATACATTAATATTAATACTTTTCTATACCTCAAAACACCACTTCATGATAGCTGTTATAAACTAATTTAATTTGAGATATGACAATGGTGCTTAGTTGGCTGTCGAACACTCCACAACAAACTGGGATTTTTGAGCAATCTGTATCAAGATACGTGTGTACTTGTTAATAATCTTCTGTCTGCTAAACGTGGTTCCACAGTGAAAACGCCAGTGGATTGAATGTGTTACAGGAAAGTTAGTTCCTCGATTCATACATGATAGTGGCTGATGTATGTTTCTGCCTCTTGCAGTCGAATAATTTTGCAACCAACTCAGAGTTGTGTGTAGTCATATCTAAGCTCCGCTCCCCCCACTGCCGTCATCAGTTTTACATGAATGAGATAAGATCTCAAGTTCTGCAAAAATCGTTTGACTATGGTGCTCGTCTAAATTCTCATCGTTCTACTATTTAAAGAAGTTAGAATTGAAACCATTTTATTGTTGTCAAAACAGACCTAGACTGAGAAAACTATTCAACCAAGAAATTGCGTATTTGGCACGTTGCAGTGGAGAAGTCATTGCACGTGTCCATACTGCCTGCGAGGTGTCGTAGGGTATAAAGTGTCCAAGATGTGCGGTGCTGAGCAATGGTTATATACAACTCTGTACGACACTATGTTCGTCTGTGGAGCCATTATGCTGGTAGAGGCAGGTACATTCTCGAGCCAGCAGTGTGCAAGAGGCAAGCAACGAATTTTCTCCAGTAATACACTACGGCCTTCGCAACACAGTTGCCACGTGAACAATGTGTGAAGTAAGTGCTATACCGCTTGCATTGGAACACAGTCACGCTACGCCATTGCTGAGAATGCTAATCAGAGTACGATTTCTGGACATGATGTGGACAGTAGGGATACAGCTGTTTCTCACGTGACAAATGCAGTGAAAAGGTACCCTGCAAAAAGAGTTTCTGTGCCATTACTTGTAAACGAAGCTGTGTTTCTATCTTGGGGGAAAAACGACAGCACGATATATGGGGCGAAACTTTATTAAATGAAAAATAATTATAATTGTACTTAACTGAAATCCTACCGGAATAAGTGTGTGAACTAAGAGTGTGAAATACTCGAGCCTGGATTACCATATTTACTGCTGATATTTAGGAATTATATACGTAAATATATATATTATGCCATATGTTAGTTACGTTAATGCATTTATACGAAAAAAAGTTCTCGCATAAACAAAATGTGCGATATGAAGTATCAATTGGACGTTAGCTAACAGCAGTCGGCCAATTATAATAGGGCATTGTTCGTAATGCATAGCGGGGTACACGTCTGCGGGTTAATTTGTACACAGGGCGCTTGGCAAAGTGGCATGTTCGGTTACGAGGAATCATAATGTTGTCTCCTGCTTCACTGCATTAGACATAAAATTCTTCGCCCTATTAAACAGTAAGCTTATTGGGAGATTACCTGATGGCAGGGTATCACACCCCCGTTATTACAGGTTTTTTTTTAACTATGCCCGTTGGCCTCTATACGGAGCTCCGAAGGATGACATGAAATTATATCCTACGATGGAGAGCGACTGATTGCGAATTCGTCCTTTGAATACGTGTTGAAAAATAGCCTGTGAAGTTGGATCGTCACGAAATCTGGTTAAACTTTTATCAGAAGACAAATTGTAAATCAAGTTAGCATTGCATACTGCGTAAATATAGCTAGTAGATATCGCTACAATACATTATCAAAGTTCTGTTTTAATATTCTGCTCTAAAAATAACTTTTTCACAAAACCAATTTTTGTCTTCCCAGAATAAAGTAAATGATGAGAATTTGAAAAACTTTCTTGTACTTTTGTTCGTGTGGCATCGATAGATAATACGGTTTGTTTAACATGGGCTTTCCACTCTTCAAATTAATAAACTTAAAAATTAGGAGCGGTCTTTCCTTAAAGTCTCAGGTATTCTGATTCGACAAAAGAGCAGAATTTGTTTCATCATCAGTAGGAGCATTTTCTTAAAAAAACTATTGATAGCTCCTTAAAATAATGGAGCAATCTCCATAGAACAGTGGAAATCGTTATATGACTGCTCTCATGAACAGATAAAAAGATAGTAGCTTGTGAATTAATCTTAAGCTGCCCCGTAAAAAGATCAGAACAATGAATAGTTAAAACGCAAATAAGCAAAAATAGCAATAAAAATATGACCTGGGATAATCGAAGGTTCACCAGCAGAAGATTGGTTGCTACGATATTTCTGCAAAACTTTGTACCGTAAAGCTGTACAGATGACAAAGTAGAAGGAAAATGTATTTGTGGCGGCCGCTTCTAAATTATGTTAACAGTATTGGTTCAGAAAGTGTGGTGTGTAGATATCACTGTCGTTTACATAACAATTTAAACATAACACACAGTTGTGACCACATACTGCAAATACTTTATTGTGCAGGTGAAGTTGCGAAAACGTTACTATTCGAAATAATTGCTTACATGTATACATTTTACCGCAAGCAAGCATGACATACACCACACCAGTATTAACTTTATTATAGTAATTTTGGCGTTAGGTTATTTACCTTAGCAGTGCTCTCATAATCATACCAAAATTAACTTTTTTTATTAAATTAATTTTAGAGCAAACAATATAAGTCTGACTTTGTTGATGAATACATACACTGCCTGTATTATTGGAAAGAAGACTCACCCATGTTTATCAGGAAGACCAATCAGAACCTCATTTCAGAATCGTTGCTGCGAACTATCCAAATGAAATTTACTCATAAAGGTATTAAGGTATTAGTGGTTCAACACAATGACCAAACTTGGTGTCTGACCTTTTCGCTGTTGAACCAGGTTTATTAGAGAGAGGATTGTTAGCAAGGCCACAAGTAAATTGTTACAGAATTCACAATAATCCCGGTTTGTTGTAGAGTGTTAAAACAACCAATGAAGCACCGTGGTCATATTTGAAATGAGAGTAGCTTGTAATAGTTTAGTGGCGTTTTGAGATACAGAAAAGAAAAACTATTTTGTTAACAAAATCTAATAATTAAAGTGTTAGTTAAACTAATTAACTCCTAACTTCCAAACAATATCATATGTGGGTACATAGCCACACTCTATTGCTAATATTTTGTTGAAAAAGAACGCGTGATGTGTGATTACCATACCAACCACAATAATAGATTTGAATTCCGGAAACCTGTTTTTTTTTTTGTTCGCTGAAACGTGTGTTGCCTCCGCGTAATTTATTTTCTCTCGGCTGTAGTTACTTTTTCGTTTATTGTGTTTCCTCCTTGTTTTACGTACGCTATATACTTCTTATTGCGTTGTTTGTCTGTATGATCAGTCAATGTGTAAAAAACTTGGATTAAATTTGTGTAAGGTTAAGTAAATGTTCGTCTATCGCCGTTGCAATAGACCTAATCCACGGGGATCATGCTTTTTTTTGTCGATGGTCTGAGCGTCGCACATAAGTTTTTTTGCGAGTCAAATTTATTAATAGCATATATCACCTCACCCATTCTTTCTCATAAACTTTCATTCCGGCACAGTTTTAAAGATCTGCTCACAACAAAACCATGATTTTTACCTGAAATAACCCAGAAATAGTATCGCATTTTGAAATACACACATGCAGTTTTGGGTGAAATATGTACTATTGGTATGTATAACTCACGACATGTAACAGGTTCACACCGGCATTCGGCACAGGAAAATTCGTAAATTTATAACTATACCAAAAACTCTTAGACATTGCAGTTATAGTAATTTATCACTAATAAAATATTTTTCTGTTTGACAGTTTTCGTACAAGCGTGTATCAAAGTAGCGATTTTGACTATATTCGCTGCTTACCTGAAGAAAAAATTACTCACTCGATACGTATGAAATAATTTAGAGTGAATGTAAATGTGTTGAGCTACAGAATGACACTATTTTTATTTCACGAAAATTTTTTTTAAAAATACAATTTCATGTAAAATTAAGAAACATTAAATAATTTTTTAAATTGCCGATCTTACAATCTCTGGGCAACATCTACGTAGACAACAAATTGCGTCTTACTAACTCTACGTAGGCCCAAATAGATGATACATTTCTAGCTGTTTTACCCATAGGTTGAAACTTTAGAGAAGGCGTACACTGCAGTTAAATATGGCGTCGAAAATACCAAGTGTTTAATTTTTAATCATGTTTGTCTTGTTCGAAAGTTAATTTCTTGTGCCAAAAGAATGTTTCCGTTATGTTTCTAGTAATCTTGAATTGTGAAGCTTTCTCGTACATGAGTAGTATATAACTGCTAGCTGTGATACAGCGGCTGGCAGCTGTGGCGCCACGACCTTTGACCCGATGACGCCACGGTTGCCATATTGGATGACATCAAGGCCGCAATTTTAGATGTCACACTCAACCTTTTCTAAAATATCGGAAAAAATTCCAAAAAAGTCAGAAACATTCCGAAAAAATTCGAAAAAAGCTAAAAATTTCAGAAAAAACCGAATTTTTTTAGACATTTTCAAAAACGTAAAAAAATCTCTAAAAAATTCTAACAAGTTAAAAAATATACCTCCCCTAAAATACGAAACAATCTAAAAATTTTAAAAAAAATTTCGGGAAAATGCCAAATAAGTTCCCTATTATTTCACTGACTCAAAGTCCTATAAATCACAAATGCAAAACCTCATATTCAAAGCAGCTAGACGACCGCGAAGATAATGGTTCAAGCCTCATCCTCAAAGCGGCTAGATAACTCGAAGGATGATGGGTCAGATTGAGGACATATATTGATAGTCAATAGCGATCGATGTATTTACAATATTTATTTTTTTTAAATAATGTTTTCATTAACTTTTTCATTTATATATATTTAATGTTACGAATAATTTTATTGCTTGTATATTTACTCATTAAAATTTTTCGTATTTTTTAGTTATTTAAATACATTCATTAATTTAATATTTCTTAATAATTTCACATATTTGAAATATTTATTAATTAAATAATTTAATATAAATTATAATATTAAAACTTTTAATTTTATTAATTTAATATTACAGTATATTTATAGCTGTTTATATGCTATGTTAATTTACATTAAATTAAATTTATTGAATTGTTTTTTAAATTTTACTTCAGACATTTACAAGATTTATTCCAATAATTTACAAATACTATTTATCAAAAATTCAGGAAATCTTATCAAGTGAATTAAAAATGTTTTATCACCCTTCTGAATAGTTTTTAGCAACATACCTATCTAACACACCCCTCCATTTTGCAAGTACTGCTTACAAACTAAAGAAGTATTTTGGACATATGGTTGCCCCATTGCAAGAATCGTTAAAAAATAACATCAATTCCTGGTATGGACCCGGTATGCATTTTTATATTTGTAAATGGGAAAAGAAAATTATCCTTCTGTCTCAGTGCTCTATCAACTTGATATTTCTCTGTAAATTTAGCAGTTTTGTTGTCATTCCGAAAGGACTATCAATGAAATATCCCGTTAACAGCAATCAAGCTCGCAAATTAGCCAATAAAGTTATCAAAGGTCTCTTAAATGAGAGAATTGCCTCCCACTTGTCAAAAAGCACAGGTAAATAATGAAATATCGGAACTTCAGCTTAGTATCCAAACTGCCCTGACCACCAAAGACTTTGATAGTTATTATCAATCCATCTCAAACTTTATTGAGAAGAAACTAAAAAAAATGCAAAAACAAACCAAATGAGAAATTTTAAAAACTCTCGACCATAAAAAACATCAACTATTGCACAACCCATCAAAACCATTGTTACTGCATCTAGCAAAACATTGTCAGAATCAGAGACGTATTTTCTACAAAAAGGGCTCAATTTCTGTATCGCTCCACGGTGCACACCTGTCCTGGACGTAGTTTCTTCAGTCGAAAGTGGTATATACTAACTTCCAGCAGCCAACTAGGATGAGTTCCGCTGGTGTGTGCGAACTGCGATCACCTCATCTTGCCCACCAAAACCAAACATATTACCTGATAAACTAAAAGCCATCAAAGCGTTTAATGCTGACACGGATGTTGTAATCCTTCCTGCCGACAAAGGCAGAGCTAATGTCATACTAGGTAAAACAGATTATGAAAATAATATCTGACCTCACTACTACTAACAAATTTGTGCAGCTTAACAAAGATCCTACTACCAGCATTGAATGCAAGATTTACCAAACTCTGAAAAATAACCAGAAGTATACCTCACATACATTGACTCCCAAAAATAAACAAACCAGGCATGCCTTTGCGACCCATAATCAGCTCATGCAGCTCTCCATGACAAAAACCTTCTGAATTCCTGCTGAAAATTGTAGAACCACTCACAGGTCAGACACCAACATTTGTCAAAGACTCCAGCATTTAATCTCCATAGCCAAAATGTTAGCAGCATCGCCAACCTATGTCTCAGTCAGCTTTGATGTACAAAGCTTATTTATTTATGTATGTTAAAGAAACTCTGCCTATCTCTAAGAAATAGCTGGACAAAGACAGTACCCTCAAACAGAGAACTGAAATACCCATTCCAACCTTCATGGAACTCATCACTCTCTGTGCAAACACATTATACTTCCAGTTCAAAGACGAGTTTTACAAGAAAACTGATGGCATGACTTATGGGGTCTTGAATGCTAATTTTCATGGCCAACTTTTTTCATGGAAATTTAGAACAAGAAGGGATGAATAAAACCACCACACAACCTAAGGTCTGGCTGCACTAAGTTGATGACACTTTTTTGATTTGGCAATGTGGTGCCGAGAAACTTAAAAAACTTGCTCATTTCCTCAACTACCTAAGGCCATCATTCAAAATTATTTACTAAACAGAAACCAGCAATGGCATCCCATTTCTAGCTGTGTTCGTAATGAAAAAAAAAAAAAAAAAAAAAAACGATTTCAACAGACATGTTCAGGAAACCAACAATACTGGTCAATATCTCCAATTCAAATCAAACTACTCAGCAAGCACACAGACTGGCATTAACCTCATGACTCTTGGCGAATTCCTCGAAATCCTTCATGATTCCTTCGTGATTCCTTCGTGACTCTTTCCAAATTACTCGCAAACCTTCGTGATTTCTTCGTGACTTTCTGTGACTCATTTGACTCCTGGTTTGACAATTTCGTGAATGCTTCGAATCCTGACTCCTTTGAAGATTACTTCGTGGTTCCTTTGACTCCTCTGAAGGCTCCTTCGTGACGCCTCTGACTCCTTTGAAGACAACTTCATAACTCATTTGGCTCATCAGAAGATTCCTTAATGACTTCTTTGATTCCTTTGAAGGCTGCTTCGTGACTCCTTTGACTCCTTTGAACACACCTTAGTGACTCTTTTGACTTCTCTGAAGACTCTTTCGTGACTCCTTCGACTTCTTTGGAGACTCCTTTGTGACTTCTTGGCGAAACTTCGTAATTCCTTCATGTCTCTAGGCGACTTCTTCATGAACCTACGTATTTTCTTTGTGACTTTTGGTGACTTCTACGTATATATTCTTGTTTCCTCCGGGACGCTTTGCGAATTCTTCGCGAACTTTCGTGACTCTTGGCGACTTATTCGCGAACCATCGTGGCATGTGATCTCACATCTAACACTTCACAATGCTGACAAGACATCTAAAAACCCACTTTAAAAAATACAAGTGTACATATTGCCTGCTTAAAAATAAATGTTTATTTATTTATTTATTTTAGTAGTTATACCTAATTCTGTTCTGTCAACAACACACATATACTTTTTACTCTAGAACACATTTTACATCTGGAGCTTAACTGAACACTGTGATAGCTATACCACTACAAACATATAATTACAAGTGTACATACTGCATTTTAATATTAATATATTGCATTTTTAGTTACTTTAGTTATATGATTTATCAACTCTAATATAATACATAATATACATTTTAAGTCACCCGAATTTCTGGCTTTAAGGGCGCCGTCTACTAGAATCGTGAAGAGGCGCGCAGACCTTTAACAATCCTGATTTCATTCGAAAACCATTCAACATGTTGTCACGCGGTTAAGCTACGAAAAGCATTTAAGGATCTTAGTACAGGTGTATAATTTTGCCATTAGCTGTTATCGTTCCTAACAAGTATTTTTTTGAGTGTGAAAGTGACCGAATCGGGACTTTTGACGCTGATTTTTATGTAAGAGTAATCATTTTCACGATATTCTGAATATTATAGACCTGTAGAGCGACTCTTTCTCTTTCGACGCGTAAGATAAAATGATAGTGTTGTCGCTGAAAGTCCCATAGTAAAAACAGTTCAGCGGGAAGCTTGAACGCTAGTTCAGAGCTTGGCTCGTTGAGGCGACGCGGCATATAATACGCGCTTCAAGGTCGACCTTACTGCTCCGTCGCTTTTGAGCCTCTCACACACGGGTAGACGACGCCCTCAAACAAAATAACTTAACTTTTTACATCCCAAACCTCTTGAAACCTGAACACATACAAATATTTCTTTTCTAACTAAACTATGCCGAACACAAGCCATCTGAACTAACCTACGAGGCTCAATACAAATATACACAAAACTAGCAACGAAAAGATTGGCCCATTTACTGTAATAACAAAAATTCTTACCTTTCATATGATCACCTATCAATAATAAATAATCTAATGTTATGTCGCACAGTTGTAAGTAATTTCCCCAATGCGACAATGTCCCCATGCCCCTAAAACAATTAAACAATCTGCTTTGTACTTGAAAGTCTCCATTAAAGTTTTATTCTTTGTCATACGTTTCAGTGAGTTTGGAAATCCAATACAACTCCACATGTGATTATTACTGTACACAGCTCTTGTCAAACGTACTCGACCTCTTTGATCACCTTCAAGGGAGCAAGGAAACACAAGTAACTTGATAAAACCTACAAACATATGACATCGCCTGGCACGATTTCCACATACGAAATCCGCCAATAGGCTTACCCATACATGTTACGTCGATTTTAAATAAAAGAGTTCTAGAGTTGCATAAAAAATTAGCAATGATTATTCTCGCCATGTAATGTGAGTGCTGTGTTCTGCCATGCATGAAGGAAAGAGTTGCACATGTTTCATTTTAATGAAAGTGCTGTGCATATACAAACCCATAATTCCTTGTTGGAAGTATCACTCTTTATCTATGTACCATGCGTTGTGTTATTGTTACAGCAACAGCTGTGTGCATTTTTCTGATAAACGGTTCATTCTAGGAGCTTGCAACTAGACGAATTTCTGTTCCTTACGGTGTGTTGCTAGGATACACATCAGGAAATGTTTACAAAACCTTACGCCAAAATAATTATAAGAAATATGAGAGTGACCACCCCTACTACTTTAATAGAGTGGGAAGATTTGAAGGTTGAAATTTTACAGTTTAAATATCTCAACTACACTTAGCATCACCTACAAAATTGTAATTTAACTCCTAACAGTTTTTGGTGTTTTGACAAAATAGTATTTTTAATTTTTAAATTCTGTTTTCAAGGGATCATAACTTCCTTAATATTGACTAGTCTTAAAAATGTCTCATGTAATGTATGCTTACATTTTCCATGAGAAATCACCTCACGGAATTTGAGTTATTAATTTCCTTACATCCTGTATATGTGGACATCCCGCGTGCATAAATATAGACACGTTTCTATATGTATACCCATATATCAGAACGACATCTTGGATTTTACGCTGGTGTAACGAATTTTGTTCGATGAACGACGATGTATGCCATCAAATATGCAGACAGGAAGCGATGTAAAAACAACCTAACATAACTTTTTAAATCCCCAGATCGTTTGGTTTGCTAATAAACATGCCCTGGAAAGTTATTGACACCGCAGCAAAAAAAAAATGTGTGTACTTACTTCAGAGTGTCCAGAAACAACGGCATACTAAGAACACCGCCCGAACCCTGTTTTAAATTGAAGACGAAAATGTTGGTGGCAAAATGTTGTACGATGACACTTCACATGCACAATGCGTCAATATAGCACTCTAGTTACTCAGATCTTGAGCTCCATAATTATCTTACTTATCATACTGCTGCTGTTCTGACCTGCAAATTGTGGGTGCAGGTTTAATTCCGAGCAGTCCAAACATTATTCTACGGTTAATGGACGTAATATAAATAAATTAATACCTGGACCAAGAGTGGCTGTTCTCTGCGGAGTGTTGCCACAATATGCAAATAAAATGTAAAAAATTTTCGCCCAATTTTCACCTCCAATTTAACCCAGGACTCGCGCGGTGTACTTATGCGGTTGGTTTAGGGGATTACTAATATATATAACTATGATATACCGATATATTTATATCCGTGTATCATAATTACTTCCGGACACATGCTCACTAGCAATAAATGCCAGATTTTTTAACACTCAATAAGTTTAGCAAGGCCACTGATACCTTAACGTCATAATCTCTCTCTCACCCTGTCTCAATTTCTATCTCTCTCTCTCTCTCTCTCTCTCTCTCTATATATATATATATATATATATATATATATATATATATATATATATATATA
>PNEQ01071965.1:18551-45727 GCA_003012365.1 Medauroidea extradentata
TATATATATATATATATATATATATATATATATATATATATATATATATATGGAATCTAAAAACAACCACATAATAAGCACACTACGAGAATCCTGAGCTAAATTGGAGATGAAAATTATATGAATATAACACTCAGACACACACACACACACAAATATATATGTGTGCGTGTGTTCTGAATAAAGTCCTTGTTGACAGCATCTTTAACTCGTGCTGGGAGAACATACCCAAATAGACAATCACCTATAATTTCAACCACACATTTATCCTACACTGATACTGGTGTCTAGCCTGAATTGTACGATGAGGATTTTCATACGCCTACAAATGTTGGTTATGAAAATTAGTTAACCCATCTCTTCCAAAAGTTGCCTCATCTGTAAAGAAGACAGAAGAGACAAACAACAGATCGGCAATTTTTTTCAATAAACCTGGCAAAAGTTCAGCCTCGGTGGGTAATCAGAAGGCAAAAGACCCTCTTCACGTTGTAGGTGATAAGGATACAATAACTGTTCATGAAGTATCCTCTATGCAGTGGTACGAAATGTACCATATACTTGAGCCGCCTGTCGTGTGCTGATACTTGGGTCTTCTACTACAACCTGTAAAATAAGTTTTCCTGGTCAGGCGTACGAAAATCTCTCGGCCTTTCTCGATCGACATGCTGTGATGCTAACGAACCTGTCTCTGCAACACGACAAAAAGAGCAGGAAATGTTGGGTGACTATGCTGATTTTGTTAAGGAAATGCCTTCTGATACAACCATTCGCGCGACTGTACATAAAAATAATATCAGCCTGCTCACGAAATGGATATCCTGCCATGGTTACAACTGCAAAACAACACTAGGCTAATGTCACGAACAGGTTATTATAAAATGTAAACCAGGTACCTTGGCAACATATCGCCACAGAGGATACAAATAAGTTTATAACACTCTCGCCAATGCTAAGGGTATAGAAATTAGCGCGTATGCAATCAATAATATTGTTTAATGACTGCTTACAAAACTAATTTCCCTACAGCACATTAAAATAAACTTTCGTTATTACCTAAAAAACTAATGGTTTTCGGACATATGTATAAAATGAACTTTTTTACAGCTGGTGAACTATATTTTAGAAACGGTAGCCAATATTTTGAGTTCGTGTTTTTCCACAGTTAAATGACACAAGTAGGAAAACAACACCATGAGTATAAGGTTATCTGTATTTGAAATAACTTTAAGAACCAACTTTATTCTCAAGCACAAGTATTTGCCCCTTTATAAATCAATATATACCAGAGGTAAACATTTTTAGAATGTGATACATTAATAACATAGTTGAAACTAACAATATATTCAAGGTCAGTCTCGTTATAGATGTGGTCATAAGCACACTCGATGTCGTCGCCCATAGGGGAGACTAGTAACGCTAAAAAACATGCATTATTGTCACTAAAGGACTACATCGGAGTGAATGTCGTCCTTCCTCTAGCAAATCTCTTCTACCAGCTCGAATTAGCCAGCATGCGTGAGACAAAAAGTAGCGTGCAAGGTCACGTAAAACAGCGGGGCGCAGTATTTTTGTTTGTATTATTTCGTATATTAGTAAATTTTGATTTACTAGATCTATAATGAGAGTTAATAACGCAAGTCAAATTCGTTGGAAAGGGAAAGAAATCCGTGGCAAGGAAGACCGAAAAAATTAAAGGGAATTGCATGGAGGACGTCTGTGGTAACTCTGTTAATTTTCGAGAGCGATGAAATGCATATTTTGTATTTGTAGCTCTCATAAAAACGTTTGCACGAATATGTAGGAGTACTGCAGAAATATAAGGCCTACGAGAAAATAATTGAGCTGGGCCTTTCAAGTGTTCAATTTAACGTGAACCGGCTTGTTCATAACAAAGTCAATATACTTATGTACACTCACTATGCTCCTAAATATTGATATTAGTGATTAACTTTTATTGTGACGAATATGCAGAGTTAAATAACACCAATGGGAACTCTCACATTTACTACAGTGAAATGACTAGCTCTTACGAGAACACAGTATATTTTCTTGTCAGAGTGCACATGCACAATCGTACTTTTTTGGGCGACATTGTTCATATTGTGAGATAGCAATTGATCACGTGTTAAATTTTTATTTGATGCATTTTACTCTTCATCCATGAAACTAAACAAAACCCTATTTGGACTAATTGTTAAGATCGTGGTGACCAGTTAATGGGACTTTCAGGACCAATTCACCGAGTCAGATGTATTTCAAATATTACAGAAGGCAGAGAATCCCTTCACGATAATGGTACACTGTCAGCTATGCGACTGAAAGAATATCTTACAACATTTCTGGTAACGTACGCAGCAAATATTGCAATTAAATGTGTCTTGTCATTTAATGTTCTAATTGAACAGGAATAATAAACATATTATTAATATTTCTGAACCCTACGCTTATGCATAGAAGAGCTAAGTTGGTTCCCATTTCAGTACATTGGATCATTTGCGACCATCGAGTAATGCTATATGTACTTTCAACCCCGCTTTTCGAGTAAATATAACTTCATTAGTAAATAGCTACGTACACTCTAAATAAGAATGAGTGAATATTCGCTGATTCCTGTTTAGAGTGGAAGATGAACTTACAATTAATTTGTAATATAATTTGAGACGAAAAGCTCTAACACCTGTGTGAAGTGAAGTGGAGAGATTTTGGTCAGCGCTCAACATCTAGGTCTTTAGCACTGATGAGGGGTGACGAGGTGAGCAGAATGAAGGGGCGGAGGAAACGGGAGATTCCCGAAAAAAAAAAAAAACCCGCCGACCAGCGGCATCGTCTGGAACGATTCCCACATGCGAATATCCGGGGACTGATCCCGCCGGGTATTGAGCCCGGATCGCCTTTCTATCCCCTGTGCGAAGTTGTTGCAAAGACTCTGGCTTAAAATATATAGTAGGCCCTAATTATAAGTATTCTCGCGATAACTATTTTTGAAACACCTACGTGTGCAGAAATGGTATGCCTGCGTGTATGTAAGTGTACGATGAACATAGTGAACAATGCGTTTATTGTACAACACACCGTGTTGGCAGCCTCTGTGATGTCAAAGCGTTGGGGAGCAAACCATTAGTACGAGATGTGTCTTAAATACTCAAAACTTTTCACGTTTTTGAACTCGACGTGTAAAAAACGCCGACGGTATTCTTAGATTCCAACGGGTGAATTTCAATAACAATTTACGCAAGAATACTACGTTGGCTACGTATTGTAATATTTCCTTTTCATTAATTAATAGAATCTAATGTACACATGCCTTTCTTCAGATGAATAACTCTTTCCACTGCCGAATGTTACAACATGCAAACAAAAACTTATAATCAAGCCACGCAACATGGCGAGATAGGATAGATGTTCGTGATTTATTGTAAAGGTGAGGGATGCAATGAGCTCTAATACGGATAGAAGGTAGCATTGTGCACTCTCTTGCAAACCAGTAAACCGTTTGGGACGCATGTGTATTAACTCTGTAATTTCAAAATTCATATATTCATTAGTATCCAAGAACGATGACATTTCCACCCACAATATCCTGAGTTCTAGATATGTAATAACTTTGGACCAGTTGGTGTAGAATAACGCTTTATATTTAAAATAATGATATTTATTTAACCTAAAAAATGTAACAGAAGTGAATATTATGTTTGATCGAAACACCATTAAATATGATATATATATTAATTTAAATAATTATTATAATATTTCTACTCGTGTTAGTTTTGTTTGGTGGCTTTCAAACGTCCTTAATTATATGCTGTTTGTGTAGTCATATTGCTATTATGATTTTAAATGACCAAACTTTACAAGCAATCACCTTAAATAATACACAGATTTATAACGTCCCACAAAAACGTATCGTTGGGGTCTAAATGAAGCTTATCAGCGTCAATAAAACAGCTTGGAATGTTACAGTAAATTTACTGAAAATGTATGTACACTCTAATATCTTTATTGAAAAATCTGTAAATATATGTACAAATAAACCTACTGTGCTTACAGATTTGTGTCATTTCCTGAGATTGTGAAGATGGAGAGCAAGATACCATTCAAAGTAAAGATGGAAAGCCTTCAAAAGTCGCCTGGAATATTTACAGGGAAATACTTTTGCAGGCCTACTACAGCAAATTCGAATTTCAATTCATTTTCTACAAGAACAGCAACATTGGCAGGTATATAAGGCGATAAAATTGTTCAAAATGTTATACCAACAATGCATTAAATTAGGAAATTAGTTCTCACGTGCACGCGTAAGTATAATTTTCACAAAATTCTCTTATGTTATTATTAATTTGAAATAAGATTTTGCAGTTACTTTAAATGTCCCAGTTTATTATAAGGGAGTATAAATTATTACTTACAAATAAAAATGTCCAAAAATTAAAAAGGGAACGAATAATTTTATGAAGGAAAATTTATGTTTGACGCACAAAAGTAAGGTTGTGAGGAACGAATATATAACACACAAATTTCTTCTGGACGATAAATCAAGGATCTATTAAAATATTAATGTAATTATACAATAACTAATAACGCAATTGTAAAGATTAACTATCACTAAGTTCACCAAAGATCAAGACAGGGATCATTCTGAGAATAGAAGCAAATAGAGAAAAAAACGAAGAAAATGGACTACTCTGATACAGCACAAGAAAGAGCAAGAGAAAAACTAGCAATTAAGATACGAAACAAAAAAAACAGGATGTTTTGGAAGCAAAAGTCAGCTTCCGAATTGTCACGCAGATTTGTTCTTCGTCTCATTTGCGAGTTGTGCTGTTATATCTTTTCTTACCTCACATCCATCGTTTATTATTTGTGTCGTCTTGGATCATTTAATTTTATCGTTGGACATTTTTATAGATACCATTGATAATTATTTTTTCCATGTTTTTATGATGAATGTTTTCGTCCCTATGCATTTTAAAAATGCTTCGACGAGAGAGTTATTCTTTTAAAGATGAGTTAGGTCTGTTGTTGAGGATTAGTGTTATACTTTTGCATATTTTGTTTAGCAAATATTGGGCCTTGTATCGAATTTTAGGAGTTTTGACACATACTTCTTATTCGTCATTGGGAAATAAAATGTTTGATTTTTGCATCCATTATGCGTTCTTGTACATGGTTTAATTACTTCATTACTTGGTTCTTCCGTGTTTGTCTTTTGAGCTAAACAATAAAATAGCAATATTTATCACAATACATGCCATTTAGCCTCTCTGTAGCTTTTCGGGGGAGAGAGTGTGTCTATATGTATACCTTTCGATATTTACACATACTGTAGAATGCAACAAAAGAAGACGAAAACATTTTATTAACTGTTCACCTAAAGTCAATATTAAGGGCGTTATGACTAGTAAAAGATGAACGTTTAAAATCGTATTTTCCCAAAATATCAAAATATGGGAAACTACGCCACATACAATGTGCTTGATACCTTCCACCCTTACGAAAATAAATTGCGTGCAACTTTTTTACAGTCAGGTTTTCTATACATTTGAAGGTGGTTTGTTGAGTAATGTTACCTGTTTTATAAATAGGTGCTCCTGTTGCAACTGGGAGTCATCGTTTTCGTTCAAATCACAATTGAAGCTGCAGCGGTAGTCCCAGAAGCAACTATTAATCATGATATCGTGAGTTGTGAAATCGTTCGTAAAGTTTGGTGTGTTGCAACACGATATCTTATTACGGCTTTTGTTGGTATTATGGCCACATGTGTGACTGTGTCGTTACTGGGACTATTGCTGATACTTAATTTGTGATTTACATTTGATTGTAAGCGAAGGGTCCTAGGTAGATGCAAAATTAGCACCTTTTTTGCTGGACAGGTGACGTTACTCAATAAATCATCTTCAAATGCTCGGAATTTCTACTGGTAAATTATGTGTATGCAATTAGAGGGTAAACACCCCTGCTATTTTCATAAGCGTGGAAGGTATCAAGCATAATTTGCTGTTAAGCATTGCATTTTGTTGTAAACGTAATGTCTCCCGAGTTGCGGTGTTAG
This sequence comes from Medauroidea extradentata, assembly GCA_003012365.1. Lineage (NCBI taxonomy): Eukaryota > Metazoa > Arthropoda > Insecta > Phasmatodea > Phasmatidae > Medauroidea > Medauroidea extradentata. The sequence goes on from PNEQ01071965.1 coordinate 24,601, forward strand.
TTCGTACAAGGAGCATATCTTGCACACCGAGCTCTTTGGCACGTAACGTATGCGGACACGAGACGTTTTAGACAAAGTACCACATCGTGTTTGCATGTGTATGAAGCACGAATGCAATACAAGAACCGTTACAAGTATCACAGTTTGCTACAATATGTACATTGCTCTCAGTCAGGTATGTGAATTCAATAAGGAGTACCCGCGTAGTGTTCAAATGGGGGGTGAACTGTAGTGACACCGCTGTACTGTAGTGAGTGTTCATATCCGTGCCTTCAGGTTGCAGCACACAATGGAGGTCTACTATTCGACAAAAGAGATGGCAGATATGGTCTACTGCTACGAGCAGGTACATGGAAACAACCGACGGGCACGTACCGTGTATGCCGGCAAATATACAATACGCCGTACATCATCAGAAAAAAGATTTAGTGCCTTGTTCCAGGGCATTTCCGAAACGGGATCCTTTGCACCACGAACACGGGATCGTGAGAGACCTCGAACAACTAGCACACCGGATATGGAAGAATGCATATTAGAACATGTGGAGGCGAATCCCGGAACGAGTGCCCGAAGGATAGCTGCAGCTGAAGATACTGCAAAATCCGTAGTGTGGAAGGGCCTCCATGAGCAGTTACTGTGTCCCTACCATGTGCAGCGTGTACAGGCTCTGCTGCCACACGATCGGGCAGCCAGAATGCAATTCTGCCAGACGTTTCTCCAAATGTGTGCACATTATCTGTGTTTCACTGCGAAGGCGTTCTTCACAGATGAGGCGAGCTTCACGAGAGACGGTATTGTCAATTTCCATAATACTCACGTATGGGCCGATGCAAACCTGCACGCAACTGACGAGCGAAGACACCAGCACAGGTTTAGTATTAACGTTTTGCCAAGCATTTACGGAGACAGTCTCGTAGGTCCTAACGTTCTACACAGCACATTCAAGGGTGCTAGTTATTGCAACTTTCTTCGGAACCAATTACCTTTGTTGCTGGAGGATGTTATATTACAAGGACGCCTGCACACGTGGTTCATGCATGACGGGGAGCTAGCTAATTTTAAGCTACAGGTACGGCGACAGCTAACACGGAACTTTCATGAGCGATGGATAGGTCGGGGAGGGCCAATACACTGGCCTGTCCGTTCCCCTGAGCCTAACCCTTTAAACTTTTGTCGATGGGGGACATGTTAAGACCATGGTGTAGGCAGCCCCCGTACACGATGTGGATACACTAAGGGAACACGTGTTCCATGCCTGCGAAGCAATCCGGCAACAACCAGGGGTGTTCCAAAAAATGCGTTAGTCCATGCAGCGTAGGGTAAAGGGCTGCATTGCTATGGATGGTGGTCACGTCGAGCACCTGTTGTGAATGGTAGGAGTGGTTGTTCAGGGACATGGTGTTCATGGACACTACATGTAGCCTACTACACATTAACTCGGTGGTTATTTGCCTACGATATTACGCAATACTTCGTGCATGTGAAATTATATGTATGCACTACAGTGTCGAACGTCGAATTTACACTTAGGAATTGTTTCTGAGACTACCGCTGCAGCTTCATTTGTGATTTGAACGAAAACGGTGGCTCCTAGACAGTTTTAACAGGAGCACCTTTTTGTTACACAGGTGACATTACTCAACAAACCACCTTCAAATGTACAGAAAGCCTGACAGTAATTTGTTGCATGCAATTAGGGGGTAGTCACCCCTGCTATTTTCCTACGGGTGGATGGTATCAAGCATATATGCTGTTGGTTTGACAATCACAATATCATTAAGCAATGTTTTTGTACGTGGCGTAGTTTCCCATATTTTGGGAAAATACAGTTTTAAACGTTCATCTTTAACTGATCATAACGCACTTTATTGAGTTTAGGTGAACAGTGAACAACGCGTTTTCGTCTTTTTTTGTTGCATACTTCAACCTGTGTAAATATCGGAAGGTATTTTTTTGGGACACTTTGTGTGTGTTTATACATACATACAAACATATATATATATATTTGAGAGAGAGAGAGAGAGACATACACACGCACACGCACTCCCCCGAAAAGCTACAGATATATGTGTGTGCGTATGTATGCATGCGCCTCTACATAAACGTTTTAATCTGTGTACCGAATATCATAACAATTTGTACATATATAGTAGACTACTTATTAAAGTAACTTGACATTTATGTTATTGGCTATGTCGTAGGCTATTCGCATTATTTTAAAAGTAGTGCTATTTTCAAAATATCACACGAGATATGATTTATAATTTTTCAGAATCAAGAAACTTGATGCACATGTAATACTTTTTAAGGTGACATGCTGTGTTTACATTTTCAAAAGAGTTTTTTTGAACATTTTTGTATCACATGAGATATCTGTGGAACAATTTCCCGAAAAATAGTAGCCTACTTAGTAAGGTAAACCAACTTCTATGTTCTTTGACAATGTTAAGTGCATATTATTAATATAGCGATAATTTCTAACATTTTGGAACTTTTTTCCTGTATATATCTAAAACCATCTGACCAATTCAAACAAAGTTTTATGTATTAGTTAGTAGTTTACCTTACAAGCTTTCATTTTAACTAAGTTTATTTCGTAGTTCAGCTAATTCGGACGGTAACTTGACATGAATACATTAATATGTTTGTTACATTTCCTGAACTATCGGATAGACTATAACGAAATTAAGTATTTTGCAGTTCATCTTAACTTAATGCCCATATTATTGGAGATTCGCTATGTTATAAGAGAGCATAACGTAATAAAATCAAGATATTGACAATATTCTAGATATATTTGACATTGCGTAATTCATGGGTTAGTTGGCAAACACAGTGAGGAAAGAAGAGCTCGTTAGTTATGCGGGTAACAAACTGATACGATTTTAACGTATGGAAAATTGCAATTTTTTTCTTTGTTACTTAACTATAATGAGGAACTTTCTGTAGCCACAAATCTCATGAGCATGTTTGAGCGCGAAATATATGCGCAATATTTGATTGTTATTTTTTCTAACAGTTTATACTAAAAAACATTATAATCACATAACAAACTGAAAGCAAGAAATAAAAAAAAAATCTTTCTTTGAAAGTTTAATTTGTTATAAAAGTATATTAATCAAATTCATACACATTGAAGGGAGAAATGTTATACATCTAAGATAGCGTTATTAGTTTTGAGAAAAAAATATTAAATAAGAAATTGTTTTGTACTGTCCATTAACAATTATCAAGTATGTTATATACTATTGAACATATTGTTTCTTATATAATATTATCTAGTAAGCATATTACTGAAAAAGGTCATCAGTCCTAAATTTAACGGCATACTCGATAAAACATTAACTCAAAACACTTTAATTTACAATGATATTTCTAAATGAAAATTATTAAGTAAACAATGTGCTGACCATTTTGCATTTGTATTGATGATGTGGAAAATGACTCTTTATTTCATTTTATTAATGCATTTTCAGATAAAAAGGCACTGGTAAAAACAATTCAAATAAAGTCACATAAATGCAGACTAATTGTTTTACGTTATTTTTGAACGATTCTCGTAATGGGGGCAAGTTACGAACAAAATAATTGTTTTCGACAAACGACACAGAAAACCAGAGAATGTTTGTTTCGTGTATTCTCTAGTTTTCTGTGACGCGCCATTTGCTACAATGGCGTATGTCCAAAATATATCTTTAGTTTATTTTTTTAACGTTAGTTCACTGTTTCCTTAATCCTGTAAAACTACACAATAAAAATTTTATGAGGCTATTCTATCTGATACATAACCATTGACATGACTAGAAAATTCGGCTTAGCAGTTAATTAGTCTGTCTTAACTTACTATACTATGTGTTATTTTATGAATCATATGTACAAGGAAGTGGCAAAACATTTCCAGAACTCGGTTAATTCAAATGTTTCGAAAGTTTTCTATTTACGTTTTATATTATCTGTAGTTTATTATAAGTTATTTTAGTTCAGTAATAAATTCAGTTCAGTTAAATTAAGTTTCTACTTCCAAGGAGTTTCTATGTACTGCGAACATATCACATGAATTATTGCTACCAGACACTGTAGGAGATATAAACAACAAATACATTTTTTTATCATGATCATACACTGAAAATTTTACACATTTATAGATGAAAAATGGCTTTTGCTTTTGTGAAGTGCTGCTTTCGTTCATGGTTTTGACTTTGTAATTAAAATATATATATATATTGTCCTAGAGTTGTTTTTTAGTGTTTTATTAAACTCTCCACGCACACACTGACAGTCGGCTGATTGTGTAAGGTCGCTTCATAACTGGTTACAAAATATTGTCGATAGTCGCTTGATTTGCATTCATTATAACATGTTGAAACTAAAATATAAAAAACTTCCTGAACAGTAATATAAGTTTTTCACCCATACACTGTATGAGACACTTAACCATAATTTAACCCTAAACAGAGCAACTATTAGACACTGTAATTTCACAAGTCTGGTTACATCAGTTTACATTATACTGATTCCTAAAAATGTAGAAGAACGCCATCATTAATCTAGCAAACAATTTTTCTTTGCCTACTCTCTCAACGTTCCTATATGTTGCATCGAAAATTTACAAATTACTGTTTACAATATAGGTAATTGGAAAATATACACTAAGGATGCTTTAATTTGGAAATAATTTTAGGATTTAAATTTAATTTCAAAATTTTGGTCCAGCATATCAATTGGAAATTTCCTTGCATCTGCGTATTAAAAATATAACTATGATATTTCACTCTAATGTTTCTGTAGTCTTAACAAACAGCTTGTAAGTGATAAACTATTATTATTTGCTAAGTACACCGTTTTAATAAGTTGAATCCTATGATTACTTCGTTAATTAAAACTGCTAAATAGAACACTACGAACGTGTGTTTTTATAAGACGCTTGAACAAAGAATACGCTAATGGTTATACCCGTGCTACAGAACCGGACTTTGTTGTATGAAGGACGTCTTTGATTTTGGTTAAGAAGGCAGAGTGACGGCTGTTATGTTAGCCTTATAGCATTATCAGAAACTTTAATTAATTTTCTATAGCCCTTTTTGAATACAGTTGAATAAAATTAGTGACATAAGTACGTGAACAAATACGCCCCCTTCGGGAATTCTTTAAATATCGCCAAAATATTGCTTGGCCATTTTTCGTATCGTCACAACGCTGGTTTCGTTTTAGCAGCTTGCTCTGTAGCATTGATTCGTGTTTCATCACAACTCATCTTATTTTCATGTAACCACTTTACTTGCTGTAATAACCTTGCTTTGTTCGCAGAACACAACAACATTATTTTACTCACACGTTTACACTTCAGTTGGCTTACGGACAGTTACACTATGTTAGGAGTTTAGCGTGTATGTAGCAAAAATTCAGTTTGTGTTGTTCAAAGAGTAACCCGAGCAAAGTATGTACGCGGGGTATATATAAGTTACGAGACCCGGAATTGCTCGCAGGAACTTAGACATAACTTGGTGTTCAAGCAAACGTTGTCACGTGACTGACCAAACATCCATTACCGTAGCAGATTACTTTATATATATATACCTTAGATAAGTGCTTAGGTTGAGCACACTGATGCGTGGCATTGTCTAGCGCGCTTGCTTCTCTTGCACCCACATCACCGAGCTGACAGCTTTCATGACTTCTGCTTCCAACATTTCCGTTATCTGGTTAGCAACTAACCGCACATGAATAAAGACCCACTGTAAAAAAACCTGAGCTGTATAGGAAAACTTTCAGCTACACGCAATAGGGGACACTTATAATTATTCAGCTTATAAACAGAGCTAGAGTTTAGCTTTGTAACTATTCAGGTATGGTAACATCAGTATACAGTTGACTGTTACCTAATATTGTATAGGAACCGCTACAACCAATGTATGGAAAACATTTATACTATACTTATTATCTTAACACAATCGGTATGGTAAATAAACTAATATTTTTTACAGCGTAGAAATACTTAGATAAAGCCAATCCAAATCTTCTGCAGAATACTGTACAAGTAAATGATTTGTCTTAATCACTTAAAATCAACTTTTTGCATGACCTTCAGTACAACCAGTAACGTTCTAAATTCATTGGAAATTTTTAGTTTTCTTCCAAAAAATTATTATAAATGTCATGCCTATCATGATACAGTATCTTAACAGTGGATAATGAGGCTCTTTACATCAGTTTTTCTCTAACCAGTTGCTGCTAAAAAAAATGCAATATTCTGAATGAAATATGGGTAGGTTAAAATGCTCATATGTAAGTTTCCAGCAGTATATTTGTGCTACCTGTTTGCTAAGTTAATTAAGAGTTGATTCATTTTTCGAAAGAAGACAATCATTCTTCATGTCCTTATTCATTAAATATTAACTGCCATATTTAAAATCTCGAGTGAAAATTATTGCAGTTGCGTATGACGGCAGAAGCAAAAATTTATGTGATAAATTACACAAATAAATGTTTCTTGCGTGCCATTAAATGACGGGAGGAGACGGAAAAATGCAACATATACACACATTGATAAACTACATGTAAATTAAAGTAATTTGAAATCGTGAGATTAAAACAATAAACAAATAAATACCACATATCACGTTACAAAAAAAAAAAGAACTTTCTTCGTCAGTTCTAGCACATAGGCTACAGTTCCCTGTGAAATAAAAATACACGAATATTACAGCTGCTGTAGTTTTAAATCAGACTACTGTGGATGGTTTCAGGAAAGTTCAACTCTTCTTTCTACAAAAATACACTGTATGTAACAGTAATATTAAGGGAGCGTTTGAAAATCAAAATTTAAAGTTTTAATTTCCCCACAAACCTAACACTGATCGACGTAAACTGATAAAACTCAAGACATTTCTTTATGACAATAAGGCTGGCCAACCAACAGTGAACGCCAGTTGATACCTTCAACCCTTACAAAAATAAAAGGGTTACATTCCTAACACCTTTTTTAGTGCCAGGATAATTTGGCATTTAAAAATGAATTATTGGGTAGTACGATCTTCGAATTACAAAAGGTCCTGTTGTAGCGACTGTCTAGGGCGCATTGTTTTCGTGTCAAACGCACGTGAATTTTAGTCGTAGAGATACAGAGCCTTGCACGTATGCAACTTGGCGTACAGGAGTGTTTTACCCTGCTGCGCCGTACAGACGATGATGTTATAATCAAATATCCTATGCATAATCAAGCCCTGTCTATTCGTTCATTGTCTGCTGTTCCACTCAGTAGCAGCTAGCGGACAAATGGTCGGGACTTGAGTATGCATAGGATATTTGATTCTAACATGCAGGTCATTGAATTCGCGAAATTTCACCATCTCTAACGATGATGGACGTTCACTATAAATATCATGTGTCGTATCTTAAATAGCTCACATAACCGTATCCAACACTTATTACCTGACGCGCGTTATTGTGTACGATCGGCTGACCTTTGCGTGTTTGAATAAGTTATTGTCATAGTTTGTATCTTACATTCAGTGAAATCATATAGCAGAATACGTTTCGTATCACCCTTGCAACGAGACCTATCGCGACCGATATGCATGAATGGATTGCGACGGCACTTCTCCTTCACGAAGACCAGCTGGACGCAATTTAACGCGACGGTAGACAAAACTGTGTGTTTGTCAGCCTCATTGTTCAACACATTTGCGACGGAATTTTACGATACACCCATGATACTTCCCTTTTGAACACCGTCACGGGGAAACGTGTCACTGTCAACATTGAACCTGCTTTAGACAATGTACGTCCCGTGAGAATCATAACCTTAGCTGCGGAATTAAACAATAACAAAGTTTAACTTAGCTCGCTATGTTAGTGTCATTAGTTTAGACGACGAAATGTGGGGTCAAAATACAAGTTCAAAGTGAATTCAAGCATTTGTGTGGCGCGTTTGCTAATTGATAAAGACACTCCATGGTATGTCACTATAGAAGGAATACATGGTGTTATGTATCCAGAAAAAAACATGTACTTGTAATTATTGCCTCCAGCCCGTACACAAGCGTCCGTACTGCCCCTTCCATAGTAGAGACGGACTCACGCAGTGTCCGGAGATGCACAGAAGCAGCAAAGGCAACCGCATACAGTGCATGTGACACACACAGCGGTGCCAATCTCACCTCGCCGCCCCCTTCCCCACTACATCATCTTCGTCAAGTCAAAAACCGCCACAAATTCCGGCTGGGCAACAAAGTGCAACACAATTTCCTCTATTAAAGTTCTTTCGACCCCAGAGAAAAATATGACAACACTCATTGAAGTCACTAAAACAAGTTATCCTCTTGTTTAACACCGGAACGTATACGACCGACAGCATGAATACTGAGGATAGTTGCGAGTAATTCAAAGACCCCCAAATGACATTTCCCCGCAAGGTTCGCTTTCGTGGCTCGAAGAAATGAATAAATACGGACAAGTTAATCCTATGGAAGCTCTGTCTGTGGATCAATTACGTCCTCTTCGCAAAGAGATCAGCGTTTACGTGATGCGATTATTCGATCGGAATGCAAAAGTCCCATTCGTAAATCAATTTATTGCTTTGTGATAATTACAGACAAATGAGGATACAGAAACACGCTCGGTATCTCTGAAAATTACTAGGGAAGCTACTAAAAATGACGTGCTTCACAGACCAACGGTTCAAAATATTTACAACACGCCTGACGCTGAATTGCCTACAATACGTCACCTGCCGGGCTGAAAGTAACAAGTGTTTAATATATCAGTATGTTTCACAGTCCTCATGCCTGTACGCAAAACAAATTTCTTAGGTAAATAATAAGATTAAAGTACACACAGCAATGACACTGAATGTTTGTACTTTTCGTCACGTGCAAGATTTATTACTATGGGAACTCTTAGCTCATCAACAGTCAGTAGATATGTTTACTGCAATAAGCAGTGGTGCATGAAACGCCAACTTCTTCTCAAATGAATATTTATGCAAACGTAACTGTCTTGGAACAGCTGTTCTTATCAGAGCGCGAATCGAACTTGCCAACATACAGCGTCACTCCTGTGGAAGGATATTATGCAAGCAAGTAGGCGATGTTACAATTATAAATGTATACGCCCCTTCAGGATCTCAGAACCGATACGATCATAACACATTTGTTACTGTTGACATTTTACCCTTCATTTTGCCCAATTACCAACAATAGATTTTGGGTTGAAATTTTAACTGTGTAATATGTCCTGAAGAACACGAAATTGGCCTTTATCTTATAAATACGGCTGTTTCTCAATTTATAACGCAGTTAAGACTTTTATATGTCGCTTGTGTATTAAAGGTTGCCTTTCCACACTACACATATCTAATAGCGCTGAGTTAATCTCGTCTAGACAGATTCAACGTCACAAATCAGTCTTCCAACAAACGGCATCGATTTAATGTCATTCCGGTACTATTAAGTGGCCATTTCAGTGTCGGTTTCAATCATGAACAGTTTGTACACATAGAAAGACACGACCATAGATTTTGGCATTTAATCACAGACCTACTCAGTGAAGAACATATAATAGAAGACTTTCGTATGAATTTAACTCTGTGGTATAATCGTAAACAAAACTACCCTTCGCCAGCTTTTTGGTGGGAACACCAATTTAAGAAGAACATCCGTAGCTTGTTTAAGAAACACGCGTATTGGCATACACAAGAGCATCGACACACACGAACCTACTATGAAACACTACTCCGAGATTTACAGATGAGTGTGAACAGGTGTTGATGTAATGACTCAGTTAATAAAATACAAAATAAAAATAGCTTGACCCTGATATAGCACACCTATAATGTAGGGTTATTCTGTTCGGAGACAAGAGTATCATTTTGGAGGAATGTTTCAGTATATGTACACTTCTTAAAGAACGAAAGCAAATATAGAAATGAACAGTTTATAACTTTCTTGGCAGTAAGGGAAATATGTGTACTGATTAAAGTAATAAATTAATCATACTTACTAACCATTACGACAAACTGACCCGGATAGCCTCAATGACGTGCTTCAAGAATGTGAGACACGAGTTGACCCGACGAAGGAGGCCCTTCATGCAAGAGTCTGTGATCGTGATGAAATTTCACGTATAGTTTTAAAATTTTTGCTTTGACGATCTATACGGGACCTGATGGTATTCCCTACGAATTTTACAAAGTATTCTGGGACTTATTGATAACGAATTTTGTGATGTAGTATGTGACATACTAGTAATACGTGAGCTCTGTCCCTCACAAACACAGGGGATTATTGTCCTTATCCCAATAACTTGCAATCCAAGAAGGGCGGAAGAATTACGCCCAATTTCACTTTTATGTGCATATTACAAAACCATTATGAGGATTTGTGCCACGCGTCGACAGCCAGTCAGCCTAACAAGATATCGTTGGACAAGGACAGACTTGTGGTATTCCGGGAGAAAACATTTTTAATTACCTATTAGCCCTCCGAGATGTTAACGTGTTCAGTACTGTATAATGTACGGCCGCAGATTTTCTCAATATAGATTTAGATAAAGCTTTTGATCGAGGGGACCACGAATATCTAATTGCAGTCATGCATCATTATAGTTTTCCACAAGCCACCATAGACTGGGTGAAAATGATTCAGAATGGGACATCACAAATTCAAGTATATAGGTTTTTAAGCTCACCGAAGTTCAGTGAGAGTGGGATGTCTGCTGTCCATGGTACATTTTACTATTGCCACTGAACCATTGTGCCTTTTGCTAAGCACCAAACTATGGCGGATACAATTTCCACATTTACCTTCAAACTAAATGCCTACACTGATGATATAACATGTCTTATCGGGTCACAACAAGAAATACAGGATATCTCAAATGCACTTTGACTGTTCCAACATGCTTCTACTTTAAGGGTCAATGTACAAAAATCGTCTATCCCTCATCTCTGCCCGGCGGCCAATAACGAAGTCTTGGATCATTGACCATTTCGTCAGGCCGACACTAATAGTTTATTAGGTGTTTATTTTCTTTGGGATGCTACAAAAATAGCTTCTCACAACTGAGCAATTACAATTACGAAACTTCGAGCTCAAAATTAGGATGGTTCAGAGCACAAGTAGACCAAGTCCATTTGCAGTAAATTGTCTAGTTATGTGTGCAATGCATGTTGGAGATATAAGTATGATCAGTATTTAACTCTATACCTCCTATAAAATTGTGACATTATAAATGATCAGTTTTGGTCCCCTGGAGTTGTTTATGCCCAAAACACTTAAAGCTTGTGTTTCTCATTACTAAAATTAATGGACTTGGTATAGTTGTGCTCTGAACCCTCCATTTATTACTGAATATCAGAGACACCATCGTCATCAATCTAACATGTTTAATAAATACCTTTGTACTGACAAAGTTGTGGTGTGTAGCCCACCTTTTCCCTCTTCCGCGTCAATACCACGCACATATATCAAAATTCGTTGGATGGATATTGTGGAAATCTTACATTTTCAAAACATCCCGAGCATAACTTTAACAGTCTATCAGTACTGGAGGTGTGGGTCTAATGGATCATGACAAAAATTGTACATCAATCTATCAGGCCACTGTTATTAACACATGTGCTCCGAGAGGAAAGCTATGCAATGCTTGAGCGTTTGACATGGAATACAGGGTCTCGTTGGATTTTGCCATACCGTTCCGCAAGAGGAACTGAAGTGACGCCTGTCGCGGACCTTCTTGATGTCTTCGTGGTCTACTCTAGATCAAGCAAGTCAGATTTAACGCAACCTGTAGCTATTGATAGCCCACGAATTTGATGGGCGCGAACATGGAGATTCATTGGTGACTCTTACATAGCGGCGGACGTGAGGGCAGCGGCCTTTTCTCTATCAATGACTTTGTCCCGACAGCTCAACGCCTCTACTATATCCGACTTAAAGACTATTCCATTTGTAAATTATGCGGTTACGTGGATATCATCTCATGTATGTATGGCATTCCGACCTGGGAGGGGTGCACGTTTCACCTACGACACCTAATCAACGATAACAGCGTTAGCGACGAGAAAATTTTGAATTGTGACTTCTACCTGTTTACCTCTGCGGGAGGGTGTGCCGCAAGCAGAATTACTTACACTTTTTTACTCCTCGGTAAACAATTTTTGTTACTCTTTCAATTATTGCAATCTCTTATTCAATCTGTGAGTTTAGGTACGTAGTTATGCACCAATTCCCAATACGTGCTGTATACTGTTTGAGGTAGCACAGTTATTTCGCACGGGTCTATAATCACGAAGATGTTCGACAATATACGTTTCTGTATTAGTATTGACCTGTTCATTTATGTTATTACCAGCGCAGTCAAAACGTCTGCTCACATTTGGCAAATGTCTTTTCGGTTCACTTACATTTTTGTTCAAATTTTTTTCGCCTAGTTAAGATAGTACTCAGTTTGTGCGTGTTGATGCTATAAATAGTGTTTTTTTTAAGAATTCAGTTGCCTTTTCACATTATTGGCAGTCCTAAGATTATTAAGAACATCTGTGTCGATTTATGGCCTTCAATTACCGTGTAAACTATGTTTCTAACAAGCAAGTATTCGAGGTGCGTAACCGTTCTCTCAACCTCCCCATGTACTTGTGTATGTTTCGACTCAAAACGTAGACGATTATTCCGAGCTTTCGTAGTGATGTGAACGAAGGTTTCAGTAATTTCATCCCTAATATAAATTAATTGAGTCTCACATTGATTTGAGACCTAATAACATGCGCGTTTATAAATCAATTTGTTCACTGGCGTACAGGTATGCTGTTCCCTCACCTCATTTACACTGTCCTGTAGAAAATGAGTTGGTAAGTGGGTAGACCTGCTCGCTTTACCTATCAGTATTTTTTAGAGACAAGTTTGTCACCTTGGATCGCGCTGAAGACATTTGTTAACATTTTTACAATCTTTTTATTCGAGTTCGCAAATTCTACACGTAATACATCATTTGAATTAGCGATAACAGGATTTTGCAAATAAGTTTTAAAATTGTCAGTCAAATGTGTGATTTCCACTTGCAATTTGCATATTGACTTAAGACATTTTGATTGCAGATCGCAAGTGATCATTTGTAGGTAACAAAGTGTCACTAGAATTTTTATTTTCAGTCTATAACTGTGGCATTAATTCAGCTAACATGTTTAATGTGTAGTTACTATCTTCAGCACGCCTGTTTGTTTCTATTTGTGAAAAAAAGCTTATTTTTTACTGTTGCAAGATTCTGAATCAGAAATGGTAAAAGGACGTGTCTACTTGATATTAACAGCAGCTTCTGAGTTGCTAGTACTGTTTTCATTTTCCTCAAAATAAGTAATTTTTCTATGCTCGTGTTCACGTTTTTGGTGGCAGATGACGTACAAAAAATTGCGATTCTCCTACGATATATCCAAACAAATGGATTAAAAGTTGCAGTATTTCAATGGTTACCACATTAGGCGAGGAAAAGAAGGATGATGGGTTTGGCGGCATAAGTAACAAAAAAAAGTATCTGTGATAAATTAGACTTGTGAAATGTTTTTATCACACAATACAAAGGGGAAAGGGGGAAAATGCAAACTATGGACATTTGAATTAAATACAAGTGTGATTTAAGTAATCTGAAACAGTGAGATTGAAGTATATGGAAATAAATATTATTATATTTAAGGCATTTCGTGTCCTGGAGCTGGAACGAGAAGTGAGGACTTGCCGCTATATTGTGATATCACCGCCTTGCTTCCATGTTGGATTCATGTGACCTTCATCTTGACCCTCACGTTAAGGTTACCAGAGAGAAAATTAAGAAAAAATTTCGAAAAAAATCCACACTTTAAAAAAGCTCTACATAAGTAGAAAAAGTAAAAAAAAATAGAAACATTCGATTTACCGCGGACAAATTCCGAAAAACGTCTAAAATATAATTTTATTTCACTATAAAATATTATTTTTCTTAAGTAAGTTAACAAAATTTCCTTAGTGGTTATCTCTAAACCACCATCACAACAATGTCTTCTGTATGCAGGCAGACGACCTCGAGAAGCAAGGGTCACCAATAATTAAGGGTAGGTATTAAGTACTGTACTATTGTGGACATACGCAATTGCAAAATTATGTCGTCCCATAAATCTTAAAATGAGACTAAGAAAAATTTAACAGACGAAAAGCGATAAAATGAGAAAATTAGCCTAGGTTGTCTATAATCAACACATCCATAAACCAACACAACAGCACATGACAGATCCCATACGGAATAAGTAGTTAACAAATAAAGGAGAATAAAATATACATCCAAAGATAAAAGTCGAATTACAAACCAAAATAATTTTTTAAACTCAGGACACCACAATTAAGACAGCACCCACAACACTGGGACGAAGACAATAAATGCCGCAAGACAGAATAACAACGCTGTCACAGGCAACAGACCTAGACGACACAATGATGAAGATACAAAAACACAGTTGATTTCTGAAGACCGACAGTTCACGAAGTTTTGGAAGTTGACTCCCGTCTTCAGATGAAATAAAAGCTGTCTTAATTGTAGTGTCCTGAGTTTTACAGATTATTTTGTTATGCATTTTGAATTTTATTTTTTGATGTTTATTTTATTTTCCATTATTTGCTGTTGACTAATTTCTAACGAGATCTTTCACGTGCTGTTGTTTTGGTTTATGAATGTGTTGACTACAGTCAAAGTAGGCTTGTTTTCTATTTTTTTATTTTTCGTCTGTTTTTTTTTTCATAGTCCCATTGTAAGATTTATGGGACGACATAATTTTGCAATGACATATGTCCCCAATAGTACAGCACTTTATTCTGTCCCATTGGAAGAAACATTCAAAGGTAAGAATTAAGTAGCAATATTATAAAATCAATTAGGGTTTTTAAATTCAAAATCAATATTACTTAATTCGTTATTTCTAAAAATTATGTTACGTTTATTCCGTTGTAAATGAACAATCTAGTTAAATAAATACAATAGTATTTTTACCACTTAGGACCCAATAGTTTCCCTTCCCATACAAAATCAATCGAAATAGCTATTAATTTAATTAAATACATTTGTTATTTAAAGTATTTAATAAAACATTTACATAATTTGGCTATGTTTCATATTTAATTTTAATAGTTTAATATTTATTACTTAAATACGAATCCTAACTTAGGTATTCCTAAACGATTCCCAATTAATTTTCAAATCATACTTTTAATGATAAATTTATTACAATAACTCTTTAAAATTGTAATACATTAATCATATTATCCTATAAACCCCTGACGAGTACACACCCAACACTCCCGCTTGCTACCTCAGCTACGTCTGGCGAATTTCCAAAACAATTCAATTGATCTTTATGTAAAAATATTAACTTACATTCAACAGGTGCACTCTTCTACCCTCGGCTGTTTTTAAACAGAGCGGACAGCATTCGAACAGCATCACTCATACCAAGGAACGAAATAATATTTTTCGTAACCACACAGCTTATACACAACCTCCTCCCCAACATATCAACCACTTCGACAAACCTACCCTAGCCAACATCCTCACCAATCTCCCCCCTCCCTCCACGCCCCCTTTTACATTACCACAACCCCCTACCCCCGCTTGCTACCAGCCATTTACTCACCAACCCTATACCCTGAATTTTGCATGACCTAATAATGGCTTTCTCTCTTCACAGCTGTCATTTACATATGCTCGAGTAGACATTTCAGTGACTGTTATGCAAATATTAACAAATCTCATAGCGAAAACCACCAACCACACTGTATCGGGCATGTCAATTTCATGCAGTGATATTTCTCTTCTGGTCTGTAATTTTTGCTCATTTTATGTAAATTTTATTACAACTCTGAGTTTTACTACATAATAATTTAAATAGTAATATTTATATGCACCAGAGACAATGGCAGGAAGAACTATTTATTGGCTTTTGATTTACCTATGTTCTTCAAGTCGTTGTATAAGTATTATTTATTAATGCAAAGTTTACTTTAGTGGTCAGCATTTTGAACAATTCTCGACTAGTGTCGTTAGTGATGTCAGACGCTGGGTACTTGGCATTCGTAATGCCACTTGAGCGAGTTTTGTCAAGACCCCATGATTGCATATGCCGGTGATAAATACTCATCATACATTATGCCACGTACTATCTTGCCTGTTTTTAATAGTTGAAAGGTGACAACATTTATAGTTATATATGTGTGTTTCTGAAATAATACTCAACACATAAATATTTTTATCACATTTTAATATTATTTAAAACAAACCTTAAAGTTGCTTCATGATCTTACTAAAACAATGTTGATACAATCGATCTGGATACAATGTGGACACTATCCACCTACATACTACATATTTGGATAATATTCATATTGCAGATGCTATCTGGATACAATCTATCTGGAAACTATCTGGATACCATCCATGGTGATACCACCCATGTGGATATTTATTCTTTATATACTATCCCTCTTAGTATCATCTGGATAATATCATCTTGATTCTATGTAGAAATCCATCTAGATACTATCTGGATAATACTATCTGAGTACTTTCTAGATTATATCTATAAGGATAAAATCTGGATTACATCTATCAGGATATTACCAACATACTATCCATATTGATACTATGCGGATACTTTAAATTATGATGCTATTTGGACACTAACCACATGGAAATAGATGTTGTCTGGATACTATCCAACTGTATATTATCTTTGTTGTATCCCTAGAGATACTATATGGATGCTATCCATCCGGTTATGCTTAACTGGGATTCTATCCTTGTGGGTAGTACTCATCTGGATTCCTTCCATACATATACTATCCATCTGGATACTAAAAAATACTGGGTTAAATATGTGTATGTATGTTCTTTGTAATGCAGAGTGATAGCAAAGAACTTCCAGTTAACTATACAGTATAATTGTTAGAGTACAAGTTATGATCCAAGAAAAAGAAACTAAATTATATTTATTTTTGCTATACACACTCAAATATATATATATGTATACACACACACATACATATATATATATGTATACACACATAAAGCTATACAGCCAAATCTTGAAAATATCTGGCTTTTCTTTTGGACTAAACAATAGCCTTCAGATCTTGGATAATCCAATGTATTTCATGTGGATAGAAATAATTTCCTGCATCAAACATAAATATCTATAGTGTGAGTCTGTTCTCGAGTTTATTAGGATCTTCAGAAAAATTCATAGACGTGTTGGTCCCTCGTCATCTTTATACATCATGTTCTTGCTTCTTTACTGAGGAGATATGAGTATGTCCAGATAATCTGCATCGATATTTTCATCAGTACTGTTTGAGACTTAGGGCCGATATTATAAACCTCTTTCGAATGACAACCAACTGCTATCCCCATAGAGAAAGCATTGGTGAGCAATGTTAGGTGTTAACCTGTGCATGCACACATCAAAGGAAAGAAAAAACTCAAATCTTATGTTAGTTTTTCAAATACACGTTCAAGAAGAGGGTTCATTGTATTCTGAAGTAATGGTCATATAAGTTATAAAATTTTAAACTGAAATAAAAAGATCCAGAGTTCATCTATATATCAGGTCAAAAGTATCAGAATAGTAAATAGTATTTACATTTCCATAAAAATAATATAATTTTTACTTCCACAGATATTGAACTGTTAAACTGGAACCTAGAAACTAATAATCTAATTACGTAAAAAACCTTGTTCACTAAAATAATATTACTATTCTAAATCTTTTAAACTGTCATAAATACCCACATGGTCATGTATAACTGAAGGACGAAATAAATCTATGTTTTTAATCTGAGAATGTAAAGACAAAGTCCATTCAAAAAAGTTTAATTTGGCCTTCAGAGGTCTCTAATCTCGAAAAGAAATTGTTATTAAATAAATAAATATATATATCATATTATTTAATTACTTAAGAAATCATCAGTTAGTAGATAACCGCTGCTATGATTAGCTCATTGAAAGCCGACCCCCCGTGGCTCGGTTGGTTGAGTGGCCGGCTTTGGTGCGGGAGGGGAGGGGGGGGGGGTTCTGTGTTCGGTTCCCAGGTCTGGCTGGGTGTAAATTGTGTTTGCCCATTTGGGACTCAAAAATTGTCACTATACAAATCGTCTCACGAAAAGTACTGGGGTCACTCAAACTAAGTCACATTAAAGGGGGGATGTTTGGTGCAGTGATGATGCGGAAGCTTCCGCATCGCCGCTGCACCAAACATTTTGTTAAAAAAAATTGAAACGAATGACCTGCATAGCGTAACCGGCTGCGAACCGGCTTGTGGTACGTGAGGTGCTGCGTTCGATTCCCAGATCTGTCTTGATGTGAATTTTTGTTCGTTACAATGGTCTCTACAAATGTTCTAGTAGCGTTAGTCATGCGTAAAAGATGGAAAACTCAGAAAAAAAGATCTATAAAATGGTAGCGTGTTAAATTAACGTGACTAAGTTCGTGGATTCAGTTTCCTCTGGTATGCTTAAAAATAGTATTAGATCGATAGTATTGATTTTAACCTAAGAGTCCCTGTCAGGGCATCAACTTTAGATCATAACTTTGTTCGAGCTTTCTACTAACCTACTTTATATTATAGTGCTTGAAGAAACTTAATAAATGAAGGAAGACTTCGAATCAAAATATATTTCAATGGTCACATCGTACAAGGGCAGAAAAGGGCGAAACCATATTTACCAATAGAAATGAATGGAATACATGTAAGAAATAATATATCATTGGATATACACGCAAACATATGTCCTACTATTTCATTATTTCATTCTTTCGGTATAAACACTGGAAGCGGTAGGTGTTTTCCTTTTACTATACAACACACAAATTAGCTGTATTATTTTTTTCGAACAGTCCATCCTACACTTTGAAAGAAAAAAAAAATTCTTTATGGTAAATAATTATTAGATACAAAATTAAAAAATATTCCTTTTTTATCATAGGTGTTACTAATAAATGTGCACTTGGGTGGTGGGGTCAAGAGTAGTTATTTTCCTACTTATTAAAGATAAGCACATACGCCGCTCTGTTTTACAGATGAATTCCTCGAACTTGCTAAAAGTATATATGGGGATGCAACTGCTCTTGACTGCATTTTAAAAGTTAATAACGGTTACCTTTTGCCATGTAACGGGAGTTTTACAGACTACCATGCATTACGATGAATGTATCAAATATGTAGGGACATTAAGAACTATACTTAAATCTTGCTGATGAGTTTTATAGAAAGTAATAGTTATATTCTGTGACGAGCCCAAGTGGAACTTTTGTATATCTCAGTATACTCAATGATTTAAATTGAAGAAAAGGGCATTTGTGATTGTAGATACCTCGTTTCGGGTATCAAATTAACCGTCTTGATACATTGGTACTGAAAATAATTGTAATTTAGTTGTATTATTAGATTTAAGTAGTTTAGGATTATTTTAGTAATAGTAAATGAAAATCAAGTGCCTAGAAGTCAGGAGAGGGGGTAGTCTGCCATCACGAAAGGTCTGGGCCGGCCGGCAGCCCCTCCCCCCTCTTTCCGTCCATCCCCCCTTCTGCCATAGCACCACTGTAACACCCTGCATTGGGGATTACTTTTATTTATTTGAATAATTATCGGTGTCAGTATAGTTATAACTAATCACTGAAAATAATTAAGCTTTGACAAACAAATAAATAACGGTCAAGGGTAGCGCGACATTTTGCTCACGAGGGACGGACAAGGTAGTCCAGGGTTTCCATTGACTGGAAGGCGTGCCTAAGGATTATTGTACACTGGGGACTTTTTGCCGCCAAAAGTTAAGATGTTTAAGAGTGTCGAGATTTGAGGGAGAGAAGTAAAGGTGAGAGTGGAAGGAGCTGTTGGCGTCCTATCCGGCCACTTCGTCGAAATTTTTAAGTAACATACGTAACTTAAATATTTGCAAGTGCCAGCGTGAGCGTCGCGTACATAATATTATCGATTTCAGCAGAAGTACAACTCTCTCCACCTCTGTGAGCGACGTGGTGGTAGCGAGACTGATTCAACAATATTTGCCTGAGTTATTATATCTCATTCCTCGGCTCAATAGCTTGTGTTGCATTAAGGGGACCGTCGCCATTCTATTGTATCTTAGTAGGTAATTAGTAAATTCAGTTCGTTGAGAGGTCAGTATTGGGTTTAGAGATATACCTTCTCTCTGTATACACGCGCGCGCACACACACACACACACACACACACACTTTGGATCCCTATATATACAACTAGTACATGAGGTAATAGTTTTTTTTGTAAATCTGTTCACTCAAAAAAAATTTTCTAAAAAAGAAAATTGTTGTTTCAACCAGTTGTATAATTAGTATATTTTAGGAATGAGAAATGTTTTTAATAACCCCATCTTGCACCTCGGAACCCCAACATTTCCCGGGGGAGGAATCTAGGACCCTCCGCTTTCTTTGGAGTTGAGTGTTCCTCAACAATGAAATAAATTTCAGTCCGACTTTTATGAACTGCATTCATAAGACGCCACAAAGCGGCGCCTGTAATGACTATACATATATATTTTGTAAAGTTAGATTTGAAAAAAAAACATTTGCGTGTGTTCATCCCATAAAATGCAACTCGTACATTGACATAGTGTATCAATTCTTAAAATAAACAAATTCTGTCACGTAATACTTTTATCTACAAAATCTGCACCGATTTATGACATTACGCATGCACACAGAAGGTAACTAGCATCTGCAAGACAAAAATGTATTCCTGTGAGTCAGAAACACAGTTGAGACGTACACAATCGCCCGCACTGTTAAAAATTTCCGTGAAATTACGGAATTTTTTACGGAAATTCGCCGTAAATATACGGAAATTGAGTCCGTAAAAATTAAATACGGACATGTCCCCGTATTAAAAAAAATACGGACATTTCCGTAATGAATTTTCACAAGTCTATGTGTAATTTTACGGAAATTTTCCGTTAATGTACGGAGCATATAGTCACACAGTACAAATAAAGGAAATGTGTTGGTAAACACTGCAAGATTACACATTTCTTTAAGATTAAATATATATGCTGGTATAATTTTAGCCGTATACGTCCGTCCACACGT
>PNEQ01071966.1:0-45630 GCA_003012365.1 Medauroidea extradentata
AAATAATAATGTTACAGAATTCTCACTCTCCAACACCTCCCCCTGGGGTGGGGGTTCAACGAGAAAAAATTCTAAAAAGAAAGCCTGAATTAAATATGCATAACCTATTTATGTTCACATCTTTTCAGATTAAAGCGACACCGGGCGTTAGCCCAATTGCGAGTGTAAAAGGCTTATTACTATTATTATTACGTACATAGGCTACATAAATCAATTGTTGATGCACATGCATTCAAATATCAGAACACATGATTTCACAAAGATTCACGATTTAATGTAGAAGTGTGTATTTAATGTTGAATATCTGTAATATTACGGTTACGTTTTTCATCCATACATTACCTAATACCCTCAGAGATCCTGTTGTGAATACTGTAATAAATCCGTGACTGTTGTAGACGACTATATTTATACGAAAGCATACGTTAAAAGCAATCAATTTTCCTAGATCACACGCACAACCTTTAAATTACATGATTCAGCACACGGTTAATGAACTATTTAGGTCTCTACTCTTTCCTAATAAATATTTACTTACCTTATCTTCATTTTCACTGGAAACAAAGACGATCAACAGTATTCGCTGGAAAGCCAAACCGCAACATCT
This sequence comes from Medauroidea extradentata, assembly GCA_003012365.1. NCBI lineage: Eukaryota > Metazoa > Arthropoda > Insecta > Phasmatodea > Phasmatidae > Medauroidea > Medauroidea extradentata. The sequence goes on from PNEQ01071966.1 coordinate 608, forward strand.
GTTATATACATAAAGTAAACAAAAGGACGTCATAACGTAAACACGATCGGTTCAGTTCAGTCCGTTTCCTATTCCTTTTCGTAGATAATATTTCGTGCGCATGCGCAGTCGTCGCGTCCAGTGTCTGTCTCGAGACGCTCGTCGCTGTACTCCGCGGCTCGACGGAATATTAATACAACGGCGTTCCGACGACGATGGCACTCCGGCCCGGCGTCCTTCGTGGTTCTCTAGCGTCCTCGGTGCGCCGTCTTTTGTGGCCCAACGACGTCTGTGACGGTTTGACGACGTCTCGACGCCTAACTTCAACGCCCGGCGGCAACACCCCAGTGCACCATATTCTGTGGCTCGCCGACGTCTGTCCCAAAATATTTTTTATTTTTTATTTTTTGCGAGCCGAATTTGCAATGAAAGATGTGTATCAGGGGAAAATTACGTCTCATTGGCTGGCGGCCACAGCCAATGAGAAGAGGGCGCTGCTCAGAGAGCTTTGTGCTAGGAGCCTGAGCGCTCCTAGTGACCATCGCCCACACTACCGAGCGCAAGCAAGCTCACGTTCTGCAGTGTCGGCAACAGGAGAAAATGTTCTGTTTGTCGGCCATGGCCAGAGGCCACCCCAGACTGAGTGACTCGTCTGTTCGCCGTCTTCCTTCTTCAGTGTTGGCAACTGTAGCCTACCTTTCGTGGCAGGGCGGAGGAAAGCAGCTCCAATCCATATATGTCCTCCAAAATCTTCGGGCTTCGCGCCATCCCAAGCTACCGCTGCTATCCAGGCAGGGCCCTGACAAGGGCTTAGCCACCTCGACGTCCGAATTCCGACGCATTCCAGTTCCCCACGCAAGCAGCTGTCCACTGCCTGCAAGTTCCAGAGGGCGGTTCGTTTCACTTCGCATTTTTTCAGCACCTCGGTCCCCCGCCAACCTTCGCCGACAGACAACTTCCAGTCGCTTGCCTGTCTTATTACGAGTCACTCAGCCTTCCGCACCGACACCCCGACAGCGCAAGAGCTGGCCAGTTGGTCCACGAGCTGGTATTTGAATATTCTCAGCAACATCACAGCATGGTGCGTCCATATCCGCCACCCATGGGATACGCTCTGTAGCAGATGATCGCTGCCTTCCCTTCCACATGGGCACATCACCCTTCACGAGCTGCACACCTTCGTTGCTTATAGGCGCGGCAAATCCCGGCGCATGTCCCGGTGCGCAGCGCCGCGAGAGAGCGATGCTTACCCCACGGAGGAGGAGACTAGAGTCCTGTCCCAAAAGCGTTACCGAAGCTGGCGCCAAAAATCCCCGCCACTTGCCCTGTAAGATTTGGTTCGAATTTGGGCCAGTCAGGAGCCAGCTTCCCTAACAGCACAGGTGGTGCCAGAAACGTCGACATGTTTCCCACACATGCCAGAAATGTTACATGGGCAACGTTGCTGATGGAACCTCGCAGCACGTTACCTGCACGTGACAGAAACGTTACATGGGCAACGTTGCTGATGGGACCTCGCAGCACGTGCCTGTACGTGCCAGAAACGCTACTGTGCTGGCAACGTGCAGTTTGTGACGTGCAGGCAACGTCACATTGGCACGTTGCCTGCATCTATTCTGCACATTTTTGGCACATCACAGCACACTGTAGCAACGTCACAATGTTACAATGTGACGTGCAGGCAACGTTGCCGTTCTGTTAGCGTTCCGACCGATGGCTCCGCCCCTCGAGGACAACGCCTTGCTAAAGCCGTATGTATTGGGTAATTACACATTTTTTCTCGACTATATACACCCATTTACACTAAATGATTTCTTACTGGTTCACATTCCTTATATATCAATTAATAAAAGTGATCTTACAAATACAAAGCTACTGGTTGGCTCACTCCCCTCCTGTCCTTCAGTTAGATTTAGGGCAGGGGGACCTTGAGCGTGGAGGGGGGCGAGAAGCCCAAGACACTTGCCCTGCACCTGCTCGCTTCGACAAAGACTCAATATATACAAATTTCTGTTTTTCCTTAAAACATCTGGTACAGTGATGATATCGTAATGAAAGCTATTTTATCGTTGTCCTGACATAATGCCGAGAAGATAGAGTGGTCGCAAGACATAGTTATGATTAAATATGGGATTTATGACAGTTGAGTAACACTTATGGCTATTAAATATAATTGGGCGCGTCACAAAGAAATATGCGAATAGAATGGGGCATATTTCGACACATGTAAATATACTTTATAGCAAATTTAATTTTGAACATGTTTGCAACTTTATTGTAAAACATAATGCTTTTTAATTTTTTCAATTTTTTTTAAAGGTACTGTACTAAGAAATGTGAAGGTAAATGGTGCCAGTCAGTTCTCTGTCATAATTCTGTGGTATTCTGGTAAAGTGGCAAAACTCGATAAACGGTAAAATAGAGTGAAGTATATGAGCATTGTCTGCTATACATGTTATTTTCTGCATCTGTGTTAAGGGAAATAATTTTAATGGATAAGAGAAGGGAAACAATAAAATGTGTACTTAAGTATATGTCATTATGCTCAATTTGCCTTCAAACTTTCTTTGAATCTTTACTTAAAACACAATTTTTCGACTTACTCCACTTTACCCGAACATCACAGAATCATTCATGGCACAGAAAATAATTTCCTGTACAAATTGCGAGTTCGGGACATGCGGTTAAAACAAATTTAATTGCTATGTAAACAATCAGTAATGTTTCGACACATAGTAATCCAGTAATTCTTCCGTATTCGCGACGGTTAGGTTCATCGAAAATCCGGCGAATAATGAAATCTAGAATACTGAGACCAGAAACATATGGATGGATTCACGAGCCCTTATTTCATCACACTTTAGATGAAAATTATGTACACACGTTACTAATAATGGGTTTTATTTAACCATATACATGTTGCCTTACCATCAAAAATACATTTTATTGTCACAATATATAACATAAATTTAAAAAGTTCTCAAACAGTTGTTACACTTCATGAGGAGAACTCATGATTAACATAGCTAACAAAACGGATCAAGCACATTCTTGTAGTACCTAATTTTTTTTTTTCCAATTCTGACAAGGAAGTGATAATTTTGAATTAAAGTATTCACGAAGCAAGTGGTACTGGGTGGAAGAGGGAGACGGCGATTACAGTACATAAATCATAACTTTCAACTCCGCATCCTGGCTGCAAGCGTTAGGTTTTCAAACTGGTGGCTGGCTAACTTGTATAAAACTATGTAAATGCTGTGTGTTTAGGGTAATGAATGAAGTTTAAAACCTTTCATAACCTCGACGTAAGTAATTAATGCAGTCTAAACTGTTCTTGTGAATTTCTAACTTCGCTGTAAATCAGGATTCCATTTTTTTTAAAAACTTTTTGCACAATTTCTATCTCTCAGAATCATTTAATTGTTCTGGAAGCTCAGCGGATCTAAATTCATAGGTGTGTGGAGTGCTGGACGAGTAGGGGTAGGGTAAGTAACTAAAGGCCTTTACAAGGACACAAGATGCACACTGCACGTGTTCCGCTATCAAGCGCCGTGCGGGCATCCATTGTGCGAGTCGCAGCAATATCGATAAATCGTTATGCTACGTGTGAGTAATTAGCAGCGACGATCAGATACCATATGCGCACTGTGCGCAGCAGCGAACGATATACGTATGATGTGTGTTCGTATTATGAAGAAGAAATTGGTAAATTGGTATTCGTGAATACGCAAATTTTATTCGCGAATATTGAACAAACAGTTACAATTATTTCCACGCGAATATGAAAGTACTTCGTGATGGTCTTTCAGCTAGGCCTTGAGGACACCTGCCTCCCTGCTTCCGCTTAATGTTATTTTCTACAACATAAAAAGTGAGACAATTTTGAATATGTATAATGGCCACTAACCAATTCGGACGAAAATATCACAGGCTATATTGGAAAGTTCATACATACGCACACAATAAGACAATTCACACATGATTCCCCACCTGAGGCAGGGTCACAGTTGTGAGTGAGAGAAGATTAGGCCGGCTACTCGACCTGTGCCTAAATGACCTGTGTGACAGACCGTCCGGCCCGAGGAATGGATGAGGTGAAGTGGATGAGTATGAGATGACTGGATGACCTGCTCCACCAGTGACAGAATGAGAGAGGCGGGGGAAACAGGAGTTCCCTGACAAATCCCGGCGGCCAACGACAACGTCCACCACATTTCCCACATGCAAAAAATCTGGGCTGAACCCACTGGGTATCGAGCCCGAATTGCCTAGCTGAGATGCGTGATTTCTGACCTCTCTGCCACAAAGAGCCCCTTCGAGGCTCACTCTGTAATAATAATTAGTCCTAAATATTATTTTCCGTTAATGTATGTAGCACAGCCTCCTCGGATGTAAAAATGGCATGACATATTTCAGTTACGTAGCAGTGCATTGTGTAGAGCCTGTATTAAACATTTCTTACAAAACAATATACGGCTTGCTGAATCGTATACACGACGAAAACAAACATAATAGTAAGTTACTATGACGAAAATATGCAGTTTGTTATGGACGTGTAGGTATAATCAGTCTTGAACAATTCAAATTGTGAAAATATTGGTAGTAACCTTGTTTTCCAAAGGCGGACAAAGTGCACAAAAAAAAAAAAAAAAAGGGGGGGTGTCACAGCAAAGCCCGCCCCAGGTACCAAAAACCCTTGATACGCTACTGTGGTGCATTAAGAATAACGAAATAATTTAAACAATCAGCTGATAGTACTGTTGTAGAAACGAGTGTATTATCTTCCTATCGCGCACCGCTAGTGTTGCCAGATCCCGATAAGAGATGAGAAATGAGGTTATGGTTGACCAACCCACAATTGCATTATACATGTTGCTATGGTATAAACAACATATTTCAGTTACCATTCTGGCGGATGCATTCCTCTCCCTTCCATCTCAAGGCTTCATACCCCTCGCCCTAAGACATACATATGTTGCATCTTTGTGTTTTTCTAAGGTTAGAAAGATCAATGTTTAAAGTTTTGCACAGGTAAAATTTCTGCCGCTTGGGCGCTGGTGTCAGTAAGGGGTAAAACTGACCAATCACAGAGCTTTCGTGATTTTTAAGTGACATTAAGTTGATAACTTAATAGGCGAAATTGGTTTCTTTTCACTTTAAAATTAAGTTAAATTACTTTTGTCGTTTCCAAGCCTAATTACATTAAATTTTACTACGGTTTCGTATTTTTCTGGTACCTTAGCAGTAGCGGTCCATTAGCGATAGCAGCACAACTAGTGGCAGAAATTTTCCCTGTGCCAAACTCTCCCAGAAGAAAACAAATATTCTTTTCCAACCTGTAGTAGACATACTCTAGTTATACATTCAGTAAACAAACGAGCTATATAGGGGCTTATTCATAGTCGTTTTTGACCCGGACTAGTGCGGGATTACCGTCGGACTAATTTTTGTCTTATTCATAGACGCGGACTATATCTAGTCCGACGTTACTTGGCGTTTATGAATAAGGTAACACTTGGTCCGGACTATAGGACCAACCCTGGACTAACTGGCACAAGATGATCTCAGGATCATCTCGGAACTATCTCACGACTATGAATAAGGCCCATAGTAAACATAGAGGGGCGGAAACAGCAATTTCCAAGGCTCTGAGGAGAAGCCCAATTGAATGTGGTATTTTGACTCTTAGATAAAATGGCGGACTCTTATTTCCGGTCGAGAGACGAGAGCTATTATACTAATTTAAACTTTATTACAGTGTAATATATTACAATAGTTATTGGGATTTTTTTCCTGTGTTTAGCGGGAATATAGAGGAGCTATAAAGTAACGGATTTTATGCGAACATAAAGACGGATTTTTCACATGTTGGCCACACTGCTGTTCGCCATGTTTTCTGGGGCAAAACAGCTATTCAATTGGGCTTCACTTTCGAAGCGTTTTCGCCCCTCTATGTTAACTATATAGCTCGTTGCAATAAACTTACTGAAAAAGTGAAAAACCACATAGATGATTGCACAAATGATGGTTGCAATGGTTGTTAGTGGGAGAAGTGAACTTCAGTAAATATGAGAGATGTTTAACATTTCTGTTTCTTAAAAAAATTTTTCCCGGCAAGTATCAAAGTTTTCTAGTAAACGGGAAATTTTCAGCCAATTGGCGTTACTGCTATAACGTCTGCTGGTAGCTGTATATTATGGCTAAGTTGGCAACACTGAGAGAAAAGACCATGCGTGTGGACGGCTAGCAGCGGAGTCATCAAATACGATAAAGTATTTACCGCAGCCGCGCAGCGCTCGCTTCAGCACGGTATTTTGTTTGTGACGGTCGATGGACTCGACTGGCCGGACCACAGAATAAATAAGTAGCAACAGAAGCGACAAAACGTGATTTTTATCGTACTCGTTTTCTCGTTGGATTGCCATGACGTTGGATGTCTTAGAAGTTTGGTTACCCTGTGGAATAGGCCTAATTTTATTATCTGTGAGGAAATTGACACGTAAGTAACGTCACGTTTATTATTTCTAAATATGTAAATGAGAAATTATAATATATTTGTATTTCGTGAAATATGAGAGGTTGTTTAAATCTATGTCCCAAATCCCTCATGGATTTGTTTACTTTCGTATACGCCCCAAAAGCTGGTACAATAACAATGGTTAAAATGATCCATTATATCGCTTCTAATAGAGTTAGTTATTATCTGATGTTGAGCCTCGAATCGTTATGTTTACCAAGTTTAAGCATTAACCTAATATACAAACTAATTACTCTATCTTGAGCACTGCGAGTGGTTATATAAACCAGTGTCTCTAATCCACGTGGTATTGTTTATATTCTTGTACGCCCCGAGAGCTGGTACGATAACAACAATGGAAAATCTTTACTTGTCGCTTCTGTTAGCATATCACAGTATATATTTAAATATAAGCGGTGCTTTGAACCACTGTTTAAAATTCGATATGACTTATGCCGATACTCCCCCTTTGCGAGAAAGTACAGGTATTAAACAAAATAAAAACCAAATAAACATTATGTCGCTTTTGTTAGAGTTGGTAATTAATTACACTTGTTATGTTTAGCCATGAAACGTCACACTATCGTTTCTTGTTAGAATTAGTAATTAAAATTCAGTACATGTTTCTGAGTTTCACATCACATACAGTGCATCCGGTTATAGTACCTATATGTTAGACGGCTTCGAAATGGTGTTTTTAATTAGTATGGTGTTTTTAACGACATTCTGACCATGTACGAAGTGTTTTTTTTACCTTGGTGTTATGGGTGCATGTGGAATAGTTTCGTAAAAAAAAATGATTTTTCCTATTTCAATATGTTTGAAGCGCGTTGTAGGTGGTGCCGTCATATTTTTAGTACTGTGGCAGTGGCGGTAGTTTTATAGGGAAATGGTTATGGATTAGTAGGTCTAAGAAAAATGTTGCTGATTAGCCTAAACATAATGCAGTGGTGACATAACGTGGTCAGAGATATAGAAAAATTTTTATAGCTTGTAAGTAACAATGTTTAAAAACCTAATTGCAGTAAACTTCTGATTATCTACACTGTTCAAGAAGGACAATAGGTATAATGTGCAGAAAATAGAAAAATTGCTGATTATCCTTACAATTTACTTATTGTCAATCTCTTTTAGTTATTAAACATTAATGCGTAGTAATTGCCACACATTTTTGTAGTATGGGCATGGAGTTTGCTGCCTGTCAGTAACAGCATTAACAGTCTGTGGATGTTGCTTGAAATATTTAAAATAAATTTTGAAGACTTGCAGATAACCTAAAAACACATGGATGCAGTGGCGGATCTAGAAGCTGGAAAGGGGGGGTGGGGGGGGTGGAGGGTCCTTGAACTAAATTTTGCTGTCCATGGTGCTTCTGGCCCTACCCCTGAATTAAAGCGGGGGGTCCGGTGGCCCCCCCCCAAAAAAAATTTGGATTTCAGTGTTCAAAATGGTGATATTTAATAGTTTTTAGTGCCTCAATGTAGGTTACTGTATATCAACGACAGAAAATGTAATAATTTTTTCTGGAAGAGTTGGTAGCCTATAGCCTATGTGGACAATTTTAAAAAATCAGCATAATCAAATAATTTATAATATCGGAAGGAGATTGTATTACATATCACTATGATTATAATAATTTGTACTTTTATGTTAATTTTGTGGCCTGCGTGTAAAGTACAATCCAGGTTACCTACATGCCAAGTTAAGACTATGAGAATTGAATGGCAAATACAATTTAATACAAATTCAAAAACAGAATCACCCACATTTATTGATAATAAAGCTGAAATTAAAAATGCAAAAACACAAAAAAGCACTGCGATAACAATACTGTGTATTAAATATACAGGCCTAATGTATGACTCTTACCACGCAGATAATCTAACGAACTTATAAATCAAACCACAATAAATTTTCTTTATGTATGTTCATGATAAAGATAGAATCACAAGCTTAAAAATATATTTTTAGTAAGGTAGAAACAATGCGTATATCAGTGATATAAAAAAAAAATTATTTTTGAATTTGTGCAGCTTGCACTCATCAGGTGAAACATGTACTTGTAGCTAGCAGAAACTATGTATTTGTTGCAGTGTGCACAACAACTGCACGGTTCTCTTGCAGCCTACCATCCATTCTTGTTAAAATTTGGTTTGAGAATTTAAATTGCTCATGTACACGTGTTTGTTAGTTGAATCGGCTGTAACACTGTGCAAACTTAACTCAGTACATTCTGACTCCTGTTTGCAGGTCGACATCCAGAGAGACTTTCCAAACGTCTTCACACAGTTCATTCATACAGCTAGGCTATTGTCGTCCCAGGCTCTGTCACAGCTCTACAGTAGAGCCAACGGGATATGTCGCAGTGGCAGGTACTGTAGTTAGTTTTATTGCGTTGACAAGTATTATTTTAACATTACAAAAAAAAACTGGTGTTTTGTCAAACAAGTCACATATGTTGGCATGTGTGTATTGTGTCATGTTGACAGGAAGCACGTGGTGGACGCACTCCCCTTGCTGGGCAGCAATGCGGCTGTTGCAGTCATGATGGACCTGGTGCAGAAGGGGCGAGTTCCCCAGGAGACAGTACGCGAGTGGTTGTTCCTTGTTTCTTTCCTGCCGAGGTGAGTTGACAGACAGCTTGCTTACACAATTTGCCTGCACTCAGCAGTAGTGTCGGCAGAGAATGGGGACAGTAAAGGCTTTGCTCCCAAACACTTAGTTGACACTTACATTCAGTTATGTAGTACAGTAGTTAATTTTATCTCATATCAAGTAAATCAAATTGTTTTTATGAACTGGAAAGGCATTTATGAAGTTAATCTACTGAAAAGGGCAGATGGGTCACACAAAACCATTAACTGGAAAGCTAGACATATTAGCAGTTTGAAGAGCTTGGATTCCCAGAACCCTGGAATATAGCAGACATTTTATGTGCTAGAAACTAAGCTGCTGGCAATGTCTATGCTTTGTTTTGTGTAAAATAAAGTGTGTAGATCACTCTGATGGTGTAATTTTATTCAGGAAGACTTTGTTCATTGAAATGAATTATAATTATGCTAAATAATATTCAGATTTCCCAATGAAAAAACAAGTAAATATCAGTTGTCACTTGCTAAATGTTGCTCATTACAGTGTGTTTAGATTGTTTTTGCAATAAGGGTTCGACAAATATGCCATATTGTGGTTTAATTTTTAGCAGAATAGGTCTGCTTATTAAAATCAATTTATATTTTGTTAAAAATGAGTAATTTTTGTGTCATACATGACTGAACTCATATTTCATTATAAAAATTTAGGGTTGGGGTGCGTTAAACTCTATCTAAAATTTCATCAAGCTATGACAACATTTGCCACTCTGTCCCAGCTGTTACAACTGTTTTCCTAGAAACTGAGAGCGATGCGGTTCTGTTGTGTTTTGCTTTGTGTAACTTAGATTAAAAAAAATAATAGCATTTAAATTTGACATCATACATAGACATTCACAAAATACAATTTTTAAGAAGTTAGTATATTTTTGTTATAACATATAGTTACATTTAATTTTAAACCACATAAATAATTACTAATTACTTTATTTGCTTCATGTTATAATCATAAGACAGCAAGACATATAAACTTGTTTGTCATCTGCACCATGATGCACATTGCAGAAAAAGGGGAAGGGGTGCTTCGAGATGAGAATAGAGGTCAATAGACGGTGGGATAGGTACGCTGTGGGAAGTGGCCTGTATAAACCCGGCGAACTGGCTCAGTGAAACATGATGGTGGCCGTTGGGTCGGCGGCTAACGGGGCAGGCTAGATACCAAACTGATGTAATGTTGCACCCTCCATGTTGTGAACAGGGACCTATTTTGGCCAATCCCCACACCAAAATACACGTGCACTTATATAATGGAATTCTAGGAGAGTGGGCTGCGGAGCTTGAAACATCTACAGGGACAGGGTGAGCAACCAACTAAAGAAAGAATGGGAGTTTATTGATGTGATTTACCCACTATCACAAAGACACACAACTAACAGGGCGGTACACCATGCCAGTAGAGCGGGTCCGGACCTATGTCTGCCTGGTATGTTGTACTGTACGAAGGTAGCTTGAGGCCAGCTGTGTAGAATTTATGCGATAAACAATAAGTACCTGAGTGCGTAGATTGACAGGATGTTTAGGAGCCTCAGGATTAAGCAAACTACAAGAAAGTCCCACTAATTATGTTGATCAGTAACAAACTGGGACAGAACATGTCCGTCTCCTCTGTGTGCTAAAAGTCGACTAGCATGGCTCCCAATTCAGTGCTGGTGCAAAGACAGCGTTGAGCAGGAATAGCATGGTCACATAGAACACAACTTCAATAAATGGTACAAAAGACACAAGAGCACTTGAAAAATACAATATTAATTGTGAATGCATAATTTTCAACATAGAATCATCTTACGTGAAAGTTATGTTCCCATGTGTCTATGAAACAAATAGAAAAATCTGTTTACGTTAATAATGATGTATGTACATTAGCAAAATATATTTACAAAGCAAACAGTGACATGCAGAAACACACGAATAATATTGAGAAACATCTGAAGCAATTAAAATATGAAAACATCATAAAGTTTATTTATGTGAATAAATTTTATGTGCATTTAGGGCACAGCCATGTTTGTCTACTTGTGCAGCCTTATAATATTACATTGAAGAAAGAGGCATAACATTAAACAAATACGAAACATGTAGCACTGAACACTGAAATTGCGAAGCATTGAGCACTGAATTAAGAAAAGATTCACACTAATTTATGCAAGGAGACACTAGTGCACACAATACACACCTACCCACTTCTTGCTGGCGTGATGCGGTGCATTGTTTTATCAGGAATATTCTTCTGCAATGTGGCAGGTGGGATTTGAGAACTGGGCTAAGTTGACAAGCGACACAACTTAGCTATTTTTATATTCTTGTTATTTCTTTTATTTTCTGTTTGTTCCTTTTAACTGACCAGATTCCAGTTTTGGAATTTCATGTTGTGTATGTATCCTGATGACTAAAGCATACTCTGCTTATTTATGTTTTCTTGTATTATTTTTAGTTTTCTTTTGACAGTCATTTATTTCGCAATGGAGTATGTCCAAGTAAATAAATCCAGTCATGCACTCCCATTGCACAGTTCTTTCAAAGATCATGTCAGGATTTATTTACATGTTCAGCTCTCTTAATGACTTTAGCCACAAAACATTTGTTTATTTTTTGAAAAGTAAAGTCTAAGTCTTGGAATATTTAAGGAGTTTCACAGCCGATGTAGAAAATATGACGGGCCAAAGAATAAAGGTTCTGAGGACTTTCAATAATATGTTAGATGTTTTGCAGTCAGGAGGAATTCAGCATCAGAAATCTACTCCATTCACTCCTGAATAAAACAGCAGAGCAGAGAGGTTAAACTGCACTATTTTAGAAAAGGCTCATTGCATGCTGATTGAATCTGCACTTCCGAACATACTCTGGACAGGAGCAGCATATACTGTACTACTAGGTATGTACTTGTTGAACCATTCACCTAGAAAATGTGTTGAAAGAACACCTGAAGAGATGTGGACTATTACGAAACCAACCCTAAAACATGCTGGGATGTTTGGATGCAAAGCATTTGCTGACATACTAAAGGAGAAACGACAGAAACTAGATGAAAAAACAATAATTGCTGGATATAGTTTGGAATGCAAGGCATGTCGCTTGTATGATTCGGTTAAGAATGAAATGTTCGTTTCTAGAAATGTGACCTATTCAGACATGGAAAAGGATCATTTGCTTCTAAGGGATGGCACCAAATGGTACCGGAAGGTTGAAATTTTCTACTATCTGGAAGAACCCAATAAACAAATAGTGGCAGCCATACACTTCTGGGCATCCGGGGGAGAGAAGGAGGACGTGAAGTTGTGTGACAGCAATACTGTAAGTTGTGTAGAAGTTTAGGCGTCGATGATAATGCTGAATTCAATGTTGGCGCCACCTGACTAAGGATGTAGCTGGAAACATGAGACTCGAATCGGCCGTGGTCCGTTCGTTCTGCATGTCCTCTCTCTCTGCCTGGCGTTATCGAAGTTGGTGACCTGAAAGGAAAACTGGGAAGCACCTGATAAAACACTACCTTACGTGGGCTCTTTTGGGATGCCCCGCACACCCACACCCTAGGGTTTTATGAAAGCCAACTCCTAACCAAGTAAATAATAAGTTAAGGAGACCTGAAGGCTAATACATTCACGTGGTTACGTCACATAGTACCCACAAAAATACACTGAACATGAAAATATTCCATTTAAGGAATACTGTACATTACAAGATTAAACACTGAATAAGACACTGTTGTAGAGGCGATGCAAAGACAAAACGATGATATTACTGGATAAGCTGGAGGCGACCAGCTCCGTACATTTGCAGGGGTCTGCGGAAGACAGGCACCGGGTTGAAAAATAAGCGTCGAGAACATTAAGACTTAAAAATATTTGTATGAGAGTATATTGCGGAATGAAGACGAAAGTGATGTAGAAGAATTAACAACCTGAATTAACCGTATCAGAGTTACAAAGATGATGGTCCCGCAGTGCGTCTATACTCTCAGCCGCGTGTTGTACAACTGGGGGGTTCTTGTTCTTGTTCAGTAATTAAAATGGTTGAATATTAGTAGGGCTTTACGTATGTGTGATTAAACAAAACAAAAGCGTGACGTAACCACACTTATCAGTAAACAAAAAAAAAGAAAACAAACAAGACATAACATAGCACCTTTGGTAATTACGTGCTTTGATCATTATTGTGCCTGCCTTGTGGCTATTTTTTGAGAGTCTCGCTAGAAAGAGAAACAACATTAAACCCTTTTATTATTTTCCCCCACGTGCCTCTTCCGGCGAGGTGTCGGGCGTGATGTCACAGGTGATAATCGTGGCGACGCACTTAACCCAACACCTTACTCTGCTCTGCACAGACTCAACTTTGTCAACTCTGGCAACTCTGGCAAGCAAACACTAGTACCACAAACTCCGGCATCGCACTACACTGCTGGATGGCGGGAGTACTCGGAGAATACACTCACACATCGAGACCGGGCATTAACGTACCTGACTCCTGGCCTGGTACGACGACACACTAGATCTTGTCACACCATATGCCACAGACTCTGAAAGTGGAAATTCATTGTGTGGTTGTTTTGCCATTACAGTACAGATTATTCACATGAGAGTGAATTGGATGAATTTAATGGGTTTCCAGAAAATGAACAAACTTCCAACATTGTGTCTCCACAACAACGTTTAGGTAGTGAGTGACAGAAGAGACTTCCCAAGATTCTTGGAGACTATGTCATCAATTCTGCAATGCTCGAAGTACTAGGAGATCCGTTATCAGTAGAAGATGCTTATGACCGCCAAGATAAAGATTTGTGGCTCCTAGCCATGGATGAAGAACATAAAGCTTATGTTGAAAATTGTACATGGGAACTTGTCGATCTTCCAGATGGAAAACACCTCTAGCCTGTAAGTGGGATTCCAAGACAAAATGAAACACATGCAGAAAAATTGTCCAGCACGATGCCTGCCTAGTTATTAAGGGATATGCTCAGAAAAAAAGGTTCAATTTCAAAGAAACCTATGCACCAGTAGTACATTACAGTTCTCTCAGGTAATTTCTTGCTGAGGTACCAGAACATGACTTGGATATAGATCAACTTGATGCAGTGACTGCTTTCTTGCAGGGTAATCTCAGTGAAGACATTTTTACGTGTCAGCCAAAACATTTCTGTGGATCTAATAAAGTGTGTCGCTTGAAAATATCATTGTATGGCCTAAAGCAAGCTAGCAGAGTCTGGAACATGAAGCTGGACGAAAGTATAAAAGAAATATGGTTTGAAGCAGTCAGATGTTGACTTGTGTGTTTATTACAAAATAAGTGAAAGATCTATCATAATTGTAGCAGTTTATGTGGATGATATCTTGTTGCTATCCAATGATGGAAAGATAAAAGATGATCTCAAGAATCAACTTATGACTGAATTTTGAATGGTAGCTCTTGGAGAAGCCAAAAATGTGTTAGCCTTAAAAATAACAAGAGACTATCAAAACAAAAAAATCTGGATTGAACACAGATGTTACATCAATAAAATATTAAAGAAATACAACATGCAAGAATGTAACCCAGTGGGAACTCCAATGCTCACAGGTGAAATACTAACAAAGAAACAGTCACCAAATTATCCAGAAGACTTCAAGAAAATTGAAGGCATACTTTACCAAGAAGTAGTTGGAGCCTGCTGATTGCTTCCCATGTTTCCAGGCCAGACGTCAGCTATGCTGTCAGTTGTGTAATTCATTATAACCATAATCCTGGACTGGTACATTGGGCTTTGGTTGTTCTGTGTATGTTATGTAGTAACTGTAAAGAAGGTTACGAAGTTTTTAAGGGGATATTTAAAACCAACACTATTTAATAAACTAAATAAGATCCATTATCTAGATCCATATTGAAAATTGGCATCTAAATATGTTTTTAAGTTTCATTTGTATTATGGATGAGGTTCTTGCATCAGCATTTTTAAGGTACATATTTTATTTTAATTATTTCATTTATGAACTTAAATTGACCCAAAACTTGTGAGAGAAACCAGAAATTAACTTGCTGACTTTCTGTTTGCTAATTGCATGCTTTGCCCACCAATAATCTATTAGTATTTCTGATCAAATTAAATTTTTTTTATTATGCTATTGTTAAGCACACAGTTTTAGCTCACCATCATTATTTATCCACCTCAAGAATATTAATTTATTAACCAGTTCTGATTTACTGCTAAATTGTTATGTGTAAAAAAAGATTGATGTTTAGATCAGTGACTAAGTACGTAAGTTAGTTGTAGAATTTTACTCATGTTTTGATTCACTTTTTTTTTTCTATGCTTGCTCCTTCATATGGCTAGTGGAGAGAAAGTAGAGTGGCATGATGAAAGTTTTGTTTCTCTGGTATTTGAAAAATATGTACATTAAAGAAAATAATGGCCAATGAAGGCATACAGTTTCAATGACTTTTTCCTGTAGTGTACTTTGTATAGCTCTTGCACTTGTTGGCAACTTCATCCTTTTAGTGGGAAGATTTTGTTTGGTGAGAGAGTGGTAGCAACCAGTCGGCAACTGGTATGTGTGTGGTTTACAGGCCGGACGAGAACACTGTGCGACTGGTTGTGCCACTACTGAAGAACAAGAAGGCAGACACCCAGTACTTTCTAACTGTCTCCTCTGTAGTGCACTCCTACTGCCGCTGGCACCCTGACTGCCACGAGGAGCCGCTCGTCTCGGATGTCGTGGAGGGACTACTTTTGCAGGTCGCCACCGGGTGTGCCGCCCATCGTGACGACCGTGCATCCCAGGAAAAGGTATCTCTGCTTCCGTTTGTTCTCATCACTCTTCAATGTCCCTATAAAGCATTTACCCAGTACTTTCAAGTTTCAGATGTTTTCTTTTATGTCATATTAGGTTTCAGGTAGACAGTATTATGTAAGTTAAATGAAATGCTTTTCCTGGTAACATAATATTGTAATTTTTATTTTGGTGACCTCATATTTGTTTTCTGTTATACATATGACTGACCAGCTTAGGAGTGTTTTGAAATTGTCGTGGTGTTTATATATATATGTTTTATGTGAGGTGGAGCAGTGGTAAAACAGTCGCCTCACATCGGGGAGGACCTGGGTTCAATCCCCGACTCCTGCCATCCTGGTGTTGGTGTTCCAGAGTTTTCCTTAGACATTGGCTGATTTGTAGTCCGTTTCCTCTGTTTACCTCTACCAAGTCCTTGTTGTACAGTCTGAGGGCATGTAAAATATGTGTGTGTGTTTATATATCTTGCTTTCTAGCTGTAGTTCAGCCATCATTGTTCAAAGAAAGGTTGCACTTATTTAAAACAGCAGTACTGGAACAATATCAAATGTGTGTGTGTACATATACATATTCGTCATGTTGACTGGCTACATTAGGATCAGGGGAAAGACCCACCCTTTAGGCACGCTTATGTTGACCAGATGCAATTACTGCTGTATTATATTTGCAGGGGTATGATAAGGTCAGAGTATGCTCTCTTGGCAGTGCACGGGTTGTACCAATTGGTGTGGGGGAATGGGGAGGAAGCCAGGTGCGTGGATATAGCAGCCGTAGGTCCCACAACAGTGGGCATGTGCTGCCTCAACCTAAAAATGCATAATTTTAAGTGTTATTATTGTACAGTAGCTGTGAACAAAAAAAAAATGTGCAGTTTACTTCTCTTTGATGTACACGTAAACATACGTTTTGATATTTGTGTTTTATACACTTCTTACCCCCTTCCCTCTTAAAAGAGGTAACAGTTTAATTCATTCTATGCATGTAATAGTAGCTTTTAAGTGAACAGTATTTATGGAGACAAAAATTTCTCAGGAAACTAGAGTTGCCATTTACCTGGTTGCTACAGAAACTGTGTTTCTGTGCTGGCCATGAACTGCCAAATACTTTTAGTGTAAGAGTTGTTAAGTGTTGGAAGAACCAACTTGTCTTGTTAAAAAATTTGTTTGAAACATTGTTTTGGCAATAAATGTTGCTTACATTGTTAGAGAAAAAGTTTGTGAGAAACTTCAACAGTGAATACATTTCATCTCAAACATTAAGTGTTGAGCATGTGACTACTTCAGCAGTTAATAATTTTTTTTTCTTTTATTGCAGCTCATCGTGGCACTGAAAGCATTGGGAAACATTGGTATCGGAACCGATACCTTGAGGTTAACAATTAGGAAGTGTATCGAAGATGCAACTTTGCCAATAGAGATCAGGATTGCGGCCATTGAAGCACACAGGTACTCATTATGTGCTTTTTATGATAATGCAAATTCGCCAAGCATTTATTGGTCTACATAAAATACAAAAGCTGGGGCATAACAGACAATGACAAACAGTTTTTTGTGCAAACATGTGCACAGGTAAAAATCATGAAATGCTGTGTGCAAATTTAATATACTAATTAAGGGAAATTGAATGTATGGACAGTGCAGATTGTGTTTAGGGTTGAGATCGTACATAAGCATTCCTATTTGTGGTTCATTTTTCAGGTTCATTTTCGGCTTGTAGCTCCAGTTGCATCCATATGATCTCGGTTTTATTGAGTGCTCTGTCAGTTGGTGCATTCACAGGTCATTCTACCAATTGTTGGTTTGTGCTTTCTTTGAAATGCTACTGCTCCAACCCATTCTGCCAGTTTTGTACAGGAATTAAGAGCATTATTATATACAACTTTCACCAGCTATTTTTCCCTCTGACTAGAATATCTTTCCTGTACTATTTCAACTTAAGAAAATAGTATTGTTCAAGCCAGGTCACATTCTTTCTGCACTCCAATTGGCTTGTAAATATATTACATGCACTCTGTGTAGTAACTACAGTGGAGCCCCTCAACTACGACAAGCGATAATTCTAGAGAATTTTGTCGTAGTTGCGTCGTAGTCGTAATTCTCATTTTTAACCCCTAAAAATTTTTTTTTTGTTCGAGTCTGTGTTTTTCTTGCTCTAATACCATGTATCAGTTTTACTCTCATTAATAACATGGTTTTTTTAAAACAAAGTAATGTTTTTATATTAATTGCCGACTTTTTCTGAAGATTTTGATACTAGATAAGCCTATAATACCCACCCCAATTCGTGTTGAAAGATAGAAATAAAATTGAAAACGGCGATGGCACGAGGTCCGCAGTGGCACGAGTGACGAATATCGACTCGAGTGTGCTGCGTTCTGTGCCAAGCATCTGCAACTAAAGAGCTTGTACTGTAGCACATTCTGACGGAGCTATAAGTCTTAGTTTCTGAGCTGTCCACTGGGGCACTTCATGCGCTATTAGCTTCTACGGCACAGCTCTTGCCTGACTGGCGACTGCCTGTCTGTGTAGTATAATATTAGTGTTGCGTACTGGAAATATGTTACGATTGTAAAGTGTTTAAACGCTCGATACTTATGTTTCTGTTACGTTAAACGCTTCTACAGGATTGTACAGTATAATAAACCCATTTTTTCAAAATCACGAAAAATTTACAGTGCGCGACGTAACTTGCCGACTGCGTGCAGATAAAAATAAAAACAATACCTACCCCAGACGTATTAATTCGACTTCTCTGCTCACCAGAAAATAAAAATAAACCACAGAAATATAAACACAACTTCTTGTCGGCAAGGAAAATGAGTTGCGTGAATGTAACGCGACATATTTTTGGTGTCGGGCGTAGTAAAAGTAAAGTGTTGAATGTAGCAACGGTAATTTTTTAGCGCACGATAATATATTTTCAGCGTGTTGTTACGCAAAATCACGGTAAAATGAAACTTAGTAATATTTTAATTGTACGGCATCTTTATTTTTTATTAAATAATATACAAATTCGAAATCCAATAAAACAAAGCCAAGAAACGTATGCAATATCACAAGATGTATCCAAAAACCAAGCTACGCGCGAACTGTGTAAACACACAATGGCAAGGGCGACGCACGAGACAAAGGATTTTTTGTGTCGCCCTCTCATTCGCTGACCTTGCTTGGAATCACAAAGGAGTGTATAAGGGCTGAAGAGGAAAACATGAGCTGCTTGGCTATCAC
Organism: Medauroidea extradentata; assembly: GCA_003012365.1. Classification (NCBI taxonomy): domain Eukaryota; kingdom Metazoa; phylum Arthropoda; class Insecta; order Phasmatodea; family Phasmatidae; genus Medauroidea; species Medauroidea extradentata. The sequence goes on from PNEQ01071966.1 coordinate 19,737, forward strand.
TGTTGCTACGCACGCAGTCGATGTACAGAGCAAGCTATAGGCTGTTCACGGTAAAGTAAACACTTTTCAAAACCATTTCCATGAGAACAGCAACCAATAAATATATTTTGTAGTGGTCACGGACATAAAATTTTAGTTGAGTTTAAAATATACGCTATGTCTAATATAAAAACGGAAATGTTTATCATAAATAGGCGACGGAAGAATGCAAATCGGCCGAGAGAAAACAGTAACTAGGCGCTCAAAAGTGTTCATTTTACCGTGAACAGCCTTTATGCGTAGGCTGTAGACAGTGCGCGTGGCGTGAGTAGGAGCAGAGACGGAGAGGGAGAAAGAGGACGGAAGAGAGATGCGTCATTACATTACCTGCTTATCTTCAGTGTTGTGTGCACGGTCTAACTTACCAGGTGCGCGGCCTACCTATCCAGGCGCGCGGCGCAAATGTATTTCAGCAGACGTTTTTAGAATTTTTTGCCGATTTTTTTTCTTTAATAGCTGCGACTTATTTATTAATGGTCACCACCTCTATTATTATTGCACGCTTACAGACGTATTTTAAAACATCTTTCCTACTTGAAATAGTATTTTTAATAAAGGCACTTTGCGATTTAAATTTTAAAAATTTTTTTTGAAGAGGATCGAGAATATTGTCGTAGTTGCATTGTTGTCGTAGTAGTGGGGTACGACTGTATTACACACACACTAGTAGTGATACCATCATGTAATTTTGAGTGAAAATTGTTGGAGTGACTTATGCCCAAGCTTGTATTTACATATTTGTGATGCTGAAAGAACTAGGACTTATTCAAGGTTGCATGTAGTTCAGTTATTAATTCCTATAATTATCTACATTTGATTCATATTCATAGTCTATAAAATCAGTACATATTTTACATGCAGGAATAACTAATATTTTTACCCCAAGAATTTAAAAATAAATATTTGTAGGCAATAATTGTCTTTTAATAAGCATGCAGACAAAAATTGTTTTCATAGGTGTTCAAGTTTCTTGATTTAGTGAGATCAGTTAATAAATATTTTAGATAATGAATGGACAAAATATATGTCTTTTCTGTAGATACGATAACATGCGGTAATAATATGGATAAAGCAGACTTGACATGTCAAACATTCTAGCTGCTTCATAGTTGACAGAAGATTGTTTAATTCTACCTGTTATTGAAAGGTTATCATACCATTCATTGTTTATTATCAGACACTGCAAGGGCAGCAGGGATGTAAGTTACAGGCTTACATGTCTAATCCATCACTATGTGAAATTGCACACTTCTAGTTTAGCCTGCCTTTGAGGAAGGGAAGGCCTCAGGGACGTGTGTATGTGTTGTTTGTGAGGCGGATGCCGTGCGAGGAACACCGAAACTACTTCCTGGAGCACTACCGTAACCGAACACTAGACTCGGAACTACGGATCAGCTCTTATCTGGAAGTTATGAAGTGTCCCACCTACATTGTCATCAAGACCATCAAGCATGCACTCAACACGGAGGAGGTCAACCAAGGTATGCCTGTCTTTACACACATAGTTCGACACTTTTCTCTGCTCTAATTTTACATTCTCCAACGTTAACGTACTTGGGAGCTGGTTGGTGTAGTAGCCACACCACTCGCCTCCCACTGAGTTTGGTCTTAGGTGGGATTGTTTTATATTTTAACCCCTGGGAATTGATGTGAGCATTGTAGGTTGCCAGAGGGATTTCTCAGGGTGTTCTCATTTCCCCATGCCTTGTATTCTGTCACTGTGCTACACTCACCAAATTCTCTCCACTCCACCCCACTCCAAAATGTATATAATGCATTACATGTCCAGTCAGCAGAAAGCTACAGGTGTTGTCACAGTTGTCCTTGTCCCACAGGCTGCTACATGGGAGTGAGGCTGTTACTACCTTGGAGTGGTTGTTGCCTTGCTGCACTGTTCTTCCTTCCACATATCCTTTGGCATCATCCCAGTGCTTCTCCACACCAGACTGACCGTACACACATTCCCAGTATGGCAGCTTACTTTTATCTCAACCCTGTTTAGAAAGAGATTGAAGAAAATCCCTCAATCTAGTTCCAGAACTCCTGTCAGACTACTTCTCTGACACCCAAGTCAGAACGTAGGCCTACTTGAGAGTAACAGTGTATGTACAGTTGTTAAAAGGGTTTAATATGCAAAACAAAACACAAACATTTCCAATTAAAAATAATTTATGTGTATAGTTGATTAAGAGTTGATACCTTGTTTCAGATTTTTAAAAATGCCAACTGGATACTTCGTAAAAAAAAAAATGTATACTGTATGGTAACTTGTTTCTTGGTTTAAAATTGGTTTTCTAACCTACTAAAATGTACAGGAATGAAAAATTGTCACCATTTATGTTTTACAGTAGCTGTGAATTTTTTTTTATCACTCCTGTAAAGTCATGAAAATGCTGATACAAAGTCTCCATTCTTAAATGACTGTAGTGTTATGGCAATGTGTTGACAGTAGTTGTAGGGTTGACTGACCTGGAATGAGGTGTGACAAGTGTTTAGAGAGTTGCTGGACAAAGCAGTATAGACGCGACATCATGGCTGACCTTGTAGGTTAGATACAAACACTACATAGTGTCAGGTGTCAAAACATGGTGACATGTTTGGTACTGTGAAACTAGGCAGGCACACAATTTTGTTAGTAGTATAAATGAAGAAACAATGTTATATTGTGTACGGAAAAATTAACCTGACAATTTTGATTTCTGAACACCATCAGATTGGCCGAAATGGATCAAAAGGTTCAAATGATTCCGGATCACCTCGGACTTGCAGTTATCGCTATCGCAAGTCAACATGTTATTTTACTGCATGGGGCCAGAGTCAGACGATATGTTGGAATTGTTTGTCTTAAAGAAGAAGCAAGTGGAAAGTTACAACGCAGTAAAAGGCCATTTATATAAGTTTTTCTTCGGTCTACAAAAACGTTATTAACAAGAGGGCAAAATTCTTCAAGAGGAGACAAGATGAGAGTGTACCTGCTGACGCATTCATCAACGATGTGTACAAATTGGCCGAAACTTGCGAACTACAATCATTGAAAGACAAACTTATAACAATAGTCATAGTTATAGGGGTGGCTGATGACAAAATTGTTGGAGTCTCTACAAATGGATGGTACTTTGACCACAGAACAGGCGATTACATGGATACGACAGGCAGAGACCGCCAAACTGCAGCAACAGACAATAAGGCAACCAGAGGTGGCTATTGATGCCATACATGGTGGGCCATCGAGAAAATACATCTTCCCAGAAGCCAACCCCAGCCGATCAGCCGCAGTTCTTCCAGTCAAAAACATGCAACAGTTGGACGTACATCAGCAGATGGTACGAGCAGATGTTCAAAATGAAGTGCAAGTCTTACACATCCATGGTTCAAATACCCTGCCGATAAACTTTTGTGTCGTAATTGTATGAAAAAATGACACTACAAATGATGCTGCAGAAGTGTAGATTACAAGAACAGGATAATAGTGAAACATTTGAAGCAGTTATTATTACATGGGGGAGGTTTCTGCGATAGGGGTATGCTCAGAAGTTTGGTATATTCATGTACAGGTAGGCAAGATGATATGTAATGTAGGAAAATTACATATGCTTGAATAAGCAAACATGTGAAATGAATCACTCCTAAAAGTATATTTTAGGTTATGTAGTAAAGTGAAACTACTGAAAAATTTTGCAGTGTCTACCAAGGCACCACTGAGCACTGTTTGTGAGCCATTGACATAAAAATGTATGCCTATCTTCTGACAATACAATATTGTATGCAGGACTTTGACAACAGCAAATTTTTAGAAGAAAAATTGGATAGATGTTAAGGGGGAGTGTTAGACAATTTTATTGTATTTTCAGTTTTTGAGCCATAACATTTATTCAAATTGTATTAATAAAATTTTCTCTTTGACAAATCATAGGATATATTTTTGGTAAACTGCTTGACATAAATGAGAATGGAATATTTCTTTAATTTGTCACACAGATTCATTGCTAGATAATTGTAAGTTATCCTTAAAAGAATTCACTTGCAATGATTCCGCATGCCAAATTAACAAAAAATTCCATTATTATTTATGTAGAGCAGTTTACCAAGAATTTATACTATGCTTTGTCGAAGAGAAAATTTTGATAATACAATTTGAATAAATGTTATGGCTAAAAAACAGAAAATACAATAAAATTTATCCAACACATTCCCTTTTCAGAATTAAACAAATTAATTTTTAACATAATAAATACCGTCTCTTAAGACCTTGCTGTCAACAAGACGTAAAGACCACCTACCTTACTTTAACTAACATAAAAAAATACCAGTGTTCTCCCCAGCAACTATTTAGAGCTGAGTGGTTCATGAGACCAGCAGGTTGATCCTGGAATAAGCTTGATGGTGTTGATGGGAATGTCTGTTTCTTAGCCGGGTGGTAAATAAAACTAGCCGGGTGGGGCGCCCGGCAAAATGGGCCTGGGGAGAACACTGAATACCTACCAGGTTCACACGTGTCTTGCAAGAAGAAACTTATATAGCCACTATTTGGTTTCAGTAGTGGAAAATAAATTACTTTGACAGTAAATATAAATTCAGCACTCACTTTGTGCAGTTGTCACTTTGAACAGTTTCAACAACTGAGTTAAATTACTTAACTTTTGGCCCCACCCTTTTAAGGATGCAGCATACTCCAGACCCTGGCAAGATCAAGATTAGGGATATGAGTTTTAAATTCGTTTAAGCAGGGTTAAGTACTTGTCACACCTGCCACCAATATAACTCTTATAGTTCATCTTGATGTGACCTACACTGCTCTAAGCTCTTTTAGGCTGTTTTTTTTTTTTTAATAAATATGTTTCGCCAGAAGAGCATGCTGCAGTGTTTTGTCCCGCACACCACACACCAAACGATCGCAAGACATTCTGTCCAAATCGGAAAATTACAGTGCGCAGCTATTCGCCGTAAATCTGCCACATACTGTGATATACCCTTCTCTTCACCTTGGTCCTTCTTGTAAAATGTATTTGTTTCCACAATTTCACTTGGCTTAGGTTCAAAGTGATTCGTAAGTAAAGTTAACACGTCGGCGAGAGGCACTTCCGATGTTGTTTTCGGCGCTATCAAAGAAGATACTAAATTGTACACCTCGGTGCCACACACCTTAAAAAATATTGCTTGCTTTTCACAAGCGTACGTTCACAGACAGGAAAAAAAAAGACTCATCTGACCTTACCCTTAGAATTCCTTGTGCCCGTGAACTACTGTATGGGGAACTGTATGTCAGAGAATGAGTCAACCATGCTCTCTGGAGGCGGACTGTAGTGAGCGGAAGTTATAGAATGCAATCAGTTGTATTGCTCTTGGAGGGACTTTGTAAACCATGTAATGTAAGAACTCTCTTAGGTTATTGCTTGTGTGTGGTTTTGTGTCAGTGGGGTCGTTTGTGTGGAGCCATCTGGAGAACTTACTGCACTCATCGATCCCGAGCCGTGTTGAGATACAGGGCTTGCTGCAGGATCATGACCTCAGCAGGAAGTTCAGCCGCGACCTGCGCAAGTACTCGCACAACTTTGAGGGTTCCATCTTCCTGGATGAGTACAACGCTGGTAAGCACAGCCATCATGTGACACTGGTTAAACACACATCTGAATGTCACTATGTCTTATCTTCTTACTAGCCAACACTGTAAATAAAGTTGTATTGTACATAGAAAACCGTTTAGAATCTTTTAATTCTGATCTCATTAATAATAAAATGTCATATGATGATGATAGATTGCAAGTTACATTTGATTGAGATCAAGCATGGAAAGTTCCTTTTTAAAAGTAACTAGTTCCAGTTCAAGTTCCTTTATGTAAAATAGGAACTAGTTCCAGTTCAAGTTCTTTTTTAGAAAAAGAAACTAGTTCCAGTTTAAGTTCATCAAAAGGAACTTGCAAGTTCCTAAGAAGTTCCTTTCATATTTTGCAACTGCTTTTATTTTGTCACACAGAATACGACATAATTTAGGATCAAAGTGAGCTTAGTTTTATACATTAAATAAATATTATGCTGTATTTGATTTACCTGCAAAACACTATATAGATTTTTACATGAATATTAATTATTAAATTCATGTTCTTTTTACCTGCATAGTTAAACCATTTTTATTAATCCATAATTGGCATTTCACACTAAATTCACTACAGAAGTATTGCACAATTCGAAAGATGCGTATGGTATCGATCAGCTGAAACTAAGGAAAACTGAAATGGCAGATACTTCAATGAGTTTAGTCAACCTAATGCTCTTGTCGCATCAGATGTTTAAACACCCATTGACATTCGCCAAACAGAAAATTTTTGTAAATTATCTCCTCCTGAAATAAAATTCTTAAACTTTTTTTATTCTATCTCCATAACTGAATATTTTAAATTACAGCAAAAAGTTGCAGGCTTCTAAGTCATGTCTCTAATGTGAAACACAAATTGGAAAATGATTTGGGACAGTCTGAGAAAATAAAAAGTTAGGGCTAGTTGTATCAACTTTGCACTAACAGGCTGTTAGTTAACACAGTGTTAGTTTATTATCTTGTTAAGTGCCCAGTTGTGTTGTATTATTTGTTTTTTTTCCCGTGTTAGCTGCCAAATTGTTAAAGAGTTTTGGTGCTGGTTTTACGTGTATGTTGACAAGTGTGCTACATTTATAATTTTTTAGTATTATTTACAAAATACGTACGAAAAATTGAAACCCTTTCAAGTGAGAAATGAAATAATAATGACATTTTATAACATGCTTAGTCTGTATTAGGCTATACTGGGCATTTCACTTAAGTTACAAGACAAAACATTACCGTCAAAATATGTGACAAAATTATAAAAATTATAGTTTGAGTTCGTAGTGCTATTTACACAAATTAAACCTACCGCATTGCAAAGCCAGTGAAATTTATTGCAGAATCCGTGTACGAATGACATGAAACATATTAGCACTGAAGTGCTTAGAGTTGATGTAGATATCACCATCACGACGAAAGCCATTTGTAGGCCTATTTCAGGAAATACACTCATAAATACCAAGTCACATGAGTTACGAAACTTGCGTGGAATTAAAAATCAAGTAAGTTACTCAAATTGAAACCAGTACAAATATAAAACTTTAGGCCGTATTTTTTCCATTTGAGGGTTTAATATGTAGAAACAGAACTGTGAAACATAGCTATATCACTTGCATTAAAAGATGCTGCTTCCAGTGAACAAAGCACGTAATTATTCACGAATATCCCCAATCAACTAAAATTAACAAAATATCCACCACACTGAATTATAAAGTCCCGAAATTAATTAACTTTTGTTTTTCTCACACTTCAGAACACAACCAAAACATATTAGTAACAGTAATTTTGTGACAGTTTTCCTCTGTAGCTTATAAAAATCAATCTTCACACTTCCTACATTCTTGTACATGCTCGAGAAACCTACACAATTTGAGGTTACGAAAACGTATCAAAACATATGACGCCGGCCGCAGGGCCAGCGTATGGGTTAAGCCCATAACGGCGCGAGTGTGTCCTTTTCCACCCACCCAAAAGTTTCTCAGACTCTCCCATAATCGTACCAGAACCCCACAGTGTGTATGTATGCCAAATCATTCAGTGCAAAGTGGATTGTGTATCAAACAGCAGGGTACAGTGTGTGCCGAAGGCCATCAAGGGTTACCACATTCGCAATGTTTACTTTCGTGTTTTCAGCAGACATTTAGAAATGCATCATTCACTATCAGCAAAATATGTAACGTAATTTATTATGTAATATAGTGTGTGCCATTTTCGTAAGGTATTAATATTAATATTTCACACACACGAGGTACCGGAAGTGTGTAAACCCCGTAGCGAGGCAAGGAGCCCCTAGCGGCTGCCTTCCTCGTGGCAGTTCGTCATCGTCTTCTGGAGAGGTAAGACGCCTGTCCGTGTGCTTATCATCTTTTGTTTCACTGGTTGTTAGTTTTCCATAGTCTCGTTAGTATACCGGTTCACTTTTGCTTAGCACACGTAATCAGATATTCCCCATTGCATTGTGCATCCGCTTAACCTAATAATTGTGACCATTTTGGTGTTTTTAACTTAAACACTGCGTCTGCATCACTACTGCCACGTGGTTAGGGACTTTTGTATCGGGAGACATAGGCACTCATCCTTCACCATACGAGGTTTGTTTTGGTATTGTTTTATTCAGCATAATTTTGCATACACGTTGCTAGGGTTATTTTGTATTTGTGTAACATTTTAAGGGTGTAATTCATGTTTTTGTGACCGACCACATGCAGGTTAGTACCCCGCCATTGTGTTCAACATACATGTGAGCAGTACGTTGTACGTTCATTTCATTATCACGCACTCACGCAATTCATCTCGTTGAGAGCATCACTCTGTGTGCAGCGTGTTACGTGCCATTCACCCCACCACCGGCCTAGCATAGCTCGCCACAGTTTACGCACTGTACCGCTAACATCACTTGTAGAACCCTACCACACTACAACGTGCACGGGAATGGCTGCCTTGTGACACGTTAGTTAGGCACGTGCTCACCGCAACTCAACTCTCTACGCCAGCTTCCAAGCGAACCTGACGGTCCATCATAGTGGCCGCCAGCCCCTCGCTGCCTAAGGAGGTGCACCTTCTGGTGTCATAGACTCACCTTTTGTACACCAGCTCCACGCTGATCACTCACCAACCACGTGCGATATACCAGCCGGTCGTAGTCACAACGCAAGATTCACTATCACGTGCACTATCGTGTGCTTTAGGGTTATTGTTACTGCAAGGGACGCATCACTACGTTTACCTCGCTGCGTGCGTAATTCAGACATTATTTTGGCACTGTGTAACGTAAGCGTAATAAATCATCTGTAAGTAAAATACTGTTTACCTCATTTCTAGACACATAATATTGCCAGTGTAAGCAACGTAAGTTATGAGGCGTACTGGGGGCCAACATCCAGTAAGTGTGTAGTCCCTTTATAGTCAGTGTCATATGTGTTAATCCATTCACATGCGTTCACCACTCAATCATTCATCGCGTTAAGTTTGCTTTCCCAAGCCATATGTGTTAATCCATTCACGTGCGTTCACCACTCAATCACTCACATCAACGCATCAGGTGGGATACTGAACACACCGAACGAACCACACCATGAGGCCTAAGAGTCTCGAAGTGCAATACCTGGGGAGTATTGCTGGCGCCCTTCACTCACATCAACAGCATAGTTCGCTATCCCGATCCCACTCGAGGTACACGTTACATACTTAAGGCGTGAGACATTTATATTGCAAAAGTCGAAAGTGGCTACAGTCACGGTAGCAATCAATACAATTTTAATTTTTGATGATGCTAAACGAATTTGGAAGGAACAGTGGATATACGAAGCACAAATTTATAATAATCGGTTTCGATAATGAATTTGCTTGATTAGAGACAAGTTTTTCGAAGAATAGAATTGCCTAAACAGTTTGTTTCCTTTCTCTTCAACCAAATCCATGCACTCGCACTCAATTATATTTTCATGCCATAATACCTCACGGCTCACATTAATATGGCTTTGTGCAAAGTATAAAATTTGTATTAGCTTAAACGAGTCACAGGGCCGATTGCACAGTCATATTGAGAAAAATCTAAGGCCTCTTTGAGTGAACTGTGAGAAATTTTCATTGCCGAGTCGAAAAGTGAGTGAAATCTAAGGAAATACTGAGAATTTCTGAAGGTGTCCTCAGACCTTCCTTAAGATTTTCTCAGGCTGCAAATCAATCATGGCTGCCGTAAATTGAGGTTAGAATGCCACATGGGGGAGAGTAATATTCTTATTTTAAATTTATTGGTAATATTTTAGAGGAGGAACATAACCACGGTGTAAATGAAAGACTGCACTGGCGTCTACAACATAATTTATATTCATTGTATATTTTTACATGAATGAAATGTCGTGTTTTTTTACTGTCACTTTTGTTATCAAACATAGTGGTTACGATACCATTTTATAAACAAAATGGTTACGACTCCAGTTTATAAACAGAATCAACAACGTATTTTTTTACATTTTTATTCACCAAAGTAAGAAGGAAAAAGCGGATGTATTTATTCATTGCACAGTTTTATGTAACTTAACGTCAAAACAAACACTCGACGTTTGATGAATTGTAGTACGAACTTAGATATAAGTAGCGTGCAGAGCAGACAGATAGCGCAACTGTATTCAACGTTCACAAGATGGATGATAGATAGTGGCACCGTAGCATATACCGACGTTCAATGTTCCAAAAACGCCATTTTATGACGTTCTTACCTAAAATCGTTGAGAATTACATGTATAAGTGGTAGCAAATAATCGCTTTCACAGGCAGTGTATGCGGTAAAAATAAATGAGGAGTACCGGGATTACGTAATACACGAACGTCTATTTTTCAAGCTCGATATACCCACCGTGGAGACAAATTTTTCTACATGTGGTAAATAGGTAGCGCTATTATCGTGCTCACTTGTGAAATGCACATTTTACGACACGCAGTAACGCATTGTTTAATTAAGCAAATTATATGCCAAGTTAATTGTTTTAAGTACGTATGGTGTTAACCCAATAAAGAAAAAATAATTTCACGATATTATTTATAGGGTTTGTGTAAAAACGTAAAACTGTTCGGCGCCAGGCGAGAGAGATATAAGACATTGTGAAACAGCCTAGAAGGAGGCTGTACTATAGTTAAATGAGCATATGCGCATGCGCTGGAACTTTGCGGCTATACTACGACCTCTGTACGGATCTTAATACGATGTAGTTGATGGAGACAGGCTGGCCGGCTTGGCACAGGCGGCGGCGCCGCGGCGCAGTTTTCAAACTGTCTGCCACATTCTTTAAAAGATTTTCACTATTTTTGTTTTATTTTTAATATTTTGACTTACCAAGTAATAACTGCAACTCCACAATTCATATTTTAATGCCGTGAATTAGATAATATATGTTTTATTCATTGTCAATGTAATTCCTTACAATTTTTTTTTGTTAAAATTTTTTTTATTTTTTGATAGTTCTTGAGATTGTATTTGTAGAATCGCTACCTTCGTTAAATCTAGGGTTCGTAAAATCGGGGGTCTAGTGTAGTTTTACGTCAGAAATCCATACCTTGTCCCCCAGCTGCAAATCAGATAGATGCTTCACTCTATGTCGCCTGTTTTAATTTGCAGCCTGTTCCTGTTTCTTTTTATGTTCCCGATCTGTGGCTAACTTAGTTTATACCACCTCCTCCGGTACTGATGGGAGAATAGGAAGTGTAGATCTCAACCGACATTTCATCAACATCTCCGCTGGGCTGAAACCACAATCTAAAGGTGTAGTGCGGTATGATAAGAGTGCCAGAGAAATATTGTCATTCTTTTTCAACAAACTCCCTGCCACCTTGACTACAGCCTCCACACAACCATTAGATTGAGGTGTAATACGGCGAATACGTAATCACTTGGAAATTATACTTCTGGGCGAAGGATTGGAAAGTACTGGAGATAAATTGGGACCCGTTGTCAGCTCTTAGTATTTCAGGGATTCCAAAACGTGAAAAAATTTCCTTCAACTTTCTGATGACCACCATGTCAGACATGTTCATCAAGAGACACATTTCAAAAACGTGGAATTATAGCCAGTAACTATCAGATACCAAGAGTCACACTTTAATAAGTCTATAGCCATCACCTGCCAGGACCGAGAGGGTATTTCAGCTTGTAAGAAAGGCTGCCTAGGATTTTGTCTCTCTTGTATGCAATTTGGACAGTTACGAACCACATTTTCAAGCTGGGATGACAACCCAAACCACCAAACTGACATTTTTGCACTTTCCTGTCATTTGACAATACCCAAATGCCCTGTATGAATACATTTCATACAGTGTAGCTGAAGGGAGGATGGAATGATAAGTCTGGTACCTTTTACTAAAAAGGGATCATGATATGCTATCTCATTTTTGTACTGCAGGTAAGGGAGAGTGTATTCTGAGATCTCTTTTCTGTCTGGCCAACAGTATGAACAGTACAATTTCAATTTGCTGCAAACTGGATATTTTTCTTGCTCAGTTTGTATGGTATGCAAAAACTGGTCTGTTATGGGATAACTCGAGAGAATCTGGCTTACAAACGCTTCAACCTCCTGTCCTGGCTCCATGTCATCTTGGTTCCCTTCATCCACAGACCCCCTTGACAAACAGTCTGCTACCTGCAACTGTTTTCCTGTGACATGTATTTGACACAATACGTGTATCTCATCAACCTCAAGCGGAATCTCTGTCAGGTCATCAATATATGTCGTCTGTAGGATTTTAATTAACGGTTTATGGTCAGTTTTCAGGGTCACCTGTGAACCCTTAATATATTGTCGGAACCTATCCGCACACCATGTAAGAACCAATGCTTCTTTTTCAGTTTGTGAGTAGTGTCTCTCTGTGTCCAACAATGTACGAGAGGCATAACCAACAACTTCGCGCTGCCTGTCTTTTCCTTGCATAAGAAATCCTTCTTAGCCCCTTGAACTAGCATCCACACTTACTATGACTCGTCTTGTTTGGATGAAAATAGGCCAAGGTGGGAGCTTGCAATAACAACTGCTTACTTTGGGCAAATGCTGCGTGCTGTGGCGGCCCCATACAAAATCTACATTAGCCTTAAGGACAGCAAACATAGACTCCAACAGACCTGACCTTGTGGGAAGAAATCTAGATGAGAAATTTACGAGACCCAAAAAACCTTTACGGTTCAAGTATGCTTGTTGGTGCAGGAAATTCCTGGATAGAGCCCTAATACATACAATCTGTTTTTGATGGAAATACCAGTTGCATCTAGGACATGCCCTAGATATTTCACTTGTGTAACCCCAAATACACATTTGTTCTTATTAAGTGAGAAACCCGCTGATTTGTGTCTGTGGAGAACCGTTCACAGAATTTCGTCATGTTCAGCCATGGTGGGTGCAAATATCAAAGTATTATTCCCGTATGGAACGTAGTACCCTGAACCCCATCCAGAACCTGGGCTATTCTAATGGAAAAATATTCTGGAGCTCACAATATGCCAAATGGCAGAAAAACCTCCCAAATGGGGTGATGAAGATGGTCAACAATTGACTTTCCTTTTCTATTTTGGTAAAAACCAGAATTTGCATGTAACTTTGAAAAGTTTTTTGCCTCGGTCAACTGAGATATTGTAACTTCCGTGCTACATATAGGAAAATTTGGTCTACGAATACACCTATTCAGCTCTGAATAATTTCCACGAATTCGAACAGTATCACCTTTTGTCACAACTACCGTGGGTGCTACCCATCCTATAGGTTCAGTTATTTGTTTGATTACATCCAGCTCCTTTAAACATTCTAGCTCAGCTTTAAGTTTACCCAACAGAGGTATAGCTACAACACAAGGTAACCTCTGCACATATGGGGTGTAGTTATCAGTAAAAAAAAATTTTAATTTCCTCTTCTACTTCTCCCAACTTTTTAAAGATATCTGCCAGCACATCAATCTGCGATTTCTGTAGTCAATTTATGGTTACCTTACAGTTGCTCACATGTTCTCTGTTCACAGTACTACTATTCACATATTCTGAAAGCAAGACATTTCCCCGATTGAAATTAACAATGTTCAACTCTAACAAGCCTGTTCTACCCAAAATTGGTGTTTTAAGGTTGAAAACCACATATACTTTACTTATCTGAGTCATTGCTTTGTATTCATGTTGTAAGTCTAAATACCCAAGTACTGCCAGTTCTTTGCAATCTGACCCCTTAAGTTTGTCCCTGCACTGATTAACCAAAAAACTTTTTCTGAAATCTTTTACACTGACTATCTTCCATGGCCCATGCCTATCATCTGCTCTGCTAACTGAATTTAATGTCATACACGCAGTGAAGTATTCTTGGTTTTGGAACAATCAAACTCATGTTCACTGTGTGACTCACCATGACGATCTTAACATTGAACACTCTGGATGTACTTGAAGCCTTGCACACTGCTGTCCAGTGCCCCAGTTTGAAACATCTGAAGCTTATGGTGGGCCTAGCTGGACAGCATGAACGATCATGCTGTCCCTTACCACAGAATCTGCACTGCATGCCGCTACAGTGATTTTCTAACTGGGATGACATGTTTGGATAACTGAAGTCCTTGCCTGCTGCAGCCGTCTACCCTACCAAACTTGCGGGCATCCTCCGTCTGTTGTAAGTTACTCCTAGCTGAGTCCTGATGATGTCAAAGCTCATATTACTATTTTGTTGAAGGACACGTGACTGCTGGCTCTGCATCTTCATTTGCTTTGCTACCAATATAGCCTCCTCCAATGATAAGGAGGGTCGTAACTGAAGCTTTCATGCCGACTGCTATTCTGTCCCTAATGAGTTCCTGTTTTAAGGGACCGTAGTCACATGTGTCGACCAACGTGTGTAGAGAAGTTATAAACTCATCCACCGTTTCGACTCCTTGCACCCTTTAGTTAAACTTTAAACCGCTCAAAAATGATATTGCTACATGGATTAAAATGGGTTTCGAAAGCCTGAAGTGCATCTTCGTATGTAGTTGGCTGAGGCGTAAAATGAGTCTACAATTCTTCTGATTTTTATCCTAAGACATAAAGGCGAATATAAATTTTGTCGTCAGACATGGTAGACAAACCCAATACTGACATGTACCGGCAAAAGCACTGTTTCCATTGCTTCCACAGTAATGGCGCCGAGAAATCAAGTGCAGCTGGTGGCTTCTAGTTAGAAATTCCAGTACTGGTTTTTGAATGTGGCGCTTTGACGGTGTTGGACATCCTGTTTACTAAACAAAATACCGTAGGCCGTTTCTTCAACAAACATTACTTACGACAAAACTCCTTTGATTACATTTAACCGTATTTTCACCGCTGCCATCATTTTGCATCACTTCTTTATTGTCACGTCCCCCATCTATACATCCATTGCCATGAACTTAACAACTATGAATATACCTAACACAACACACTCAAGAGTTATATGTACATAAATCTGCTTTGCTTTCAAAAGCTATAAAACTTGTAAGCAATTTCAGTAATATAAGAAGTCACCTACCCTGCAATGGATCGAGTATAGCTGTATTTTTTGTGAGTTGTAGCATACACCAGGTGGGAACATAGGGCACTCACAGTCTTTAATGTACACAGTAGTACCTATGTTATAGAATATTTAAAGCTGTCTAGTCTGAACTGGTGCTGTCTAATGAGTACCTACAAAATTTGACAATTTGTGCAGTATTTATTCTTTGTTTACACACTTGGAAATCATTTTGCATGAAATCTTCTATTGTGTACCTTTGTGAGGACCATATTGTGTAGTGTGTCAGTGGATCATATTTTAATTTTAGTTCTTTTATTGTTTTAACTTTTGCTGGATCACTAAAATGTAAGTTGCAGTTTAAGAACAGAAGACACTTACCATCTTATCAGTGTTTTAGATTTTATTCAAGAGGAAAGGGTGTTATCATTAACCTGTTTTTTTTAAGCAAAGAGCTTATTTTGTTTTATACATTCTACTGCAGTTTTTACAGTGAATAGTTTGAACATTTTTATAAGTAGTCTACTTAACTGTTTGTATATGTTTATGACAAGGGAAAAAATCAAATCATGATTTTTATGTTTAAAAAAAGGAATATTTTGCTCCACAGGAGGTAACTTTGAAAGCAACGTAATTTTCTCACCGGACTCGTATATACCACGTTCTGCAATGCTGAACTACACCTTGGACCTGTTTGGAGAATCGATCAATGTGTTTGAGGTAAGTTGTGACAGATAGCAAAATTTGACCATGTTATAAGCATACTAGAGAATTGCGATACTGCTTTAAAGGAAATTAAAGTGGAGGAAGATTAAGTTACGTTTATTAAAGGAGTTACAAAGGGTGCTATACGTAGGTATCTGAATTTAATTACTGTGTATACAAAATATTTTAAAGTTTGCCATGCTGTGGTTTGATAATAAATGTACACTATAATCCTGTTATATAGAGGTGTTACAGTTCTGGGCTTGGCCCTTGCAACAGCTATGTTCTTGCTAAAACGGAAATGGGCTGAATTGACCCCCAAAACCCAAAAATCTCATTATTGTGTTAATACTTATTTAATAGGAAGTAACTTGTTATATTAAGAAATTATAATTTACAAAAGGAGGTTCACATGTGTTCATTATGATGATTCCCAAAAAGTATGTTGATTATGTCAAATTGAACTGAAAACCTGACCGCTTGTGGCCGCCGCTGCGTAGTCCCATAATCACTCTTCCGCCCCAGCTTCTTGCAGCAGGGTGGGTTAGCGGCTGCTGCATCACGCGATTACCTCAAACCAAATAATAGCATCTAGTCTCTGAATGGATATTTTCACATGCAACTTGCTTGCTGCCCACAACATGTTCAGCATCTTTTATTCATACGTTCTCGTTCTCACCAACGCAGATTTTTGTACTGCATTGTATCAAATGAAACATTTTATTCACTGTGGAGCATGTGTTCAAACGCTGCACCTTGTAAACAGGAACGCTAACAGCTACAATGTGTGGTGATCGTGCAAACACATGGATAACAGAGGGTTTAGTTGTAGCCTCAAGCCTGCTTGCAGGCTACTGCATGTGAGCACAAGCGTGGCAGGCAGCCAGCAATATCCCAAGCATGACATTATCTGGTCTGCATTTCAACTACCATCCCGTCCCTTCCCCTACTGTAAAAAGAAAATATCCCTCTGCCACATCCAAATCTTTGCTCAAGAGCAAGCATACAGTTATGTTCTTTGCCTTGAACTGAAGTTCACGAGTCCACTGTGTCACTTCTAATGGCTGAAACTAAAGTTCGCACAACTATTGATATACACACTAGCTCTTTACGTTAGCCTAGTGGTTAAGTTCACGCTCCCGTCTATGCACACTGTACTACTTGCATGAAAGTGAGCTGACTACAAACTACCGTATTGTGTACAGTACTCTTTATATATTACTGCATTACCATTTTACAAGTCCGTTCCTTTCACTCTGCTGAACTAGCAATTAAAGACAGTACAAAAAATATGCCATCTGCACTTCCATCAGTCGAGCTTTGTCACAAAGCAAACTACAACTGAACAATTGTTATAAAAAAAGCTGTAAGTGCCGTAGTTTAGACTATGGGAGGATTTAGTTTAATTAATATCCTTACAGAAATGTTGTAGTGCGGGCATGTTTATTATCTGACAGACTTTTTAGCTTTATTTACACCATTAAAATAGTGATCACACAGAAATACATATGTTGTGTGTAGCCGTGTACTGTGACAAGATACCAGGCCCCAAAAAGTAAGACAAACCGGCTGCATCAGAAATATGCTTGCTTTCTTTTTTTTCCGTAAAAAGAATTTCTGCTGTTCTCAAGCCTAGAGCACATCCACATCAATTACTGGTAATTACTCTCAACAGTGATGAGTTATCTTGGACATGACTTCTCACCTTCACAAAGCAAAGCAGATAGCTCGCCTCCTCTTCCTGTGTAAACATTTCACGTTGAGTGTCAATAATTGTGCGGGCAGCTGAAGGGTCTGCTGAGTAGTAATCTAGAGTCGTAATAAAAAGTTGTAAATAAAAATTGTAATTAAAAATTGTATTCTAAAATTGTTATCGTTTAATCAAAGCAGAAAATACAAGTTGAGGTTGAAAGCATAGTAACTGTGAATAGTTGCAGAAATACGAAACCTTGTCACATATAAAAGGGTGTCATATAATTTTAAAAGAAACGTGTTTGCTTGGGATGATGTTGGGGGTTTAGTTTTGAAGGCGAAGGTACGTGTCCGCGGTATCCCAGCGGCCGGAGGATTAACGGTACTGGCAAAGAAGGGGAAAGGGAGGGGCAGCTGGGGGTGGTGTAGCTACCACAAATAACAAAAGCGCACTTCACAAGGTCACAGAACTGTCCGCAAGTCTGCTTCACACGATGTCGCCGTACATGTTCTTTCTGATAAAATCATAAATTTTAATGAAAATGTTTGAAATTTTTTTGAATGTTCCTCAAAAAGATCTTGTTATAATTGAGTTTGGCTGTTACTGAGCTAGCTATTACAAGATTATACCGTATATTAATAGCTACTATGTATTCATAAAACAACTGTCCCTGGCAATGAAATGTAAAATGACCACCAAACAAAAATGAAGAAAACACGAGGTGGGTGGTAAGTAACAAACAACGTAAAAATAGATGATACTGTTGTAAACAAATAATAGTAAAGTAGAACCATTGCATGATTAAAGTAAGGTTGGGCTGCTATGCACAAGGCGAAGGGAAAAAAATAATTGGCTAACTCTTCGTGATGAACATTAACCTGTCGCCTGTCTGTCGGGTTGTTGATTGTAAAACTGTTGACATGTAGAGCAATGTAGACCTTTAGAAGGTATTTAAGATAGAATGAGATTTGTGGTTATCCTTTTACAGATAACTGCCATAGAGCTAGTCTTTACCCAGTGAGCCGACAAGAAGAGTTCTGGTGATGATAGAGCAGGGACTACATCTCTCTTTAGATTATATGTCAAAGATTGGTACACTAGAGGGTTGAACTACACGCAGGCCTTTGGTCAGTCCCAATTTGGTGAAGACATATTTGACAACATGAGTTTAAATATGAGTATAGGTCATTCGGAATAAAGTGAGCACTAAAGATTTAACCTTTGAAAAAAATCACTAGCCGTTACTGCATATAAGTCAACATTAACAACAGTTACATTATTGTTTGTATGGTTGGTAGCGAATAACTGCATGTAGTTCCTTGTATTTTCTTATTTGAAAACAGCATTACGGTAGTAAAACATCAATTGCAAACGACCTCTCTGTATGTAATGTACTTTAAATATTTATTTAAGTTCTTACTGACATACCTACTGACTGTATAATTGTATTTCATTAGCGCCAGCACAAATCGACGCGACGGAGTCGATTATCGTCGGCACATGCCGCTAATGCTTCACGCCACAGAGGTAGTTTAAAATTTCACCGACAGATGGCATCAGAGTTAGGATTTCGCCGCTTGGAAGCGAATTGCGTCATTAAATTTGTTTGTTCCTTTGTGTAATGATTATGGGTTTCTGATAAACACATTCAAAAGTATTAGAAGTGACTGTTTATGAATATCGTTGCTAAATTATGTGAAGTCCTTAGTAATGTAAGTTGTTATATTTTATGGTCGCCAGCCTGAGTATCTGGAAATAGAAACAGCATTTTTACCCCTGTTTCACACATTAAGAAAATACGTATTTATTGTTTCTCTTTACGTGCGTCGTCGTCGTTCATTGCAGTATGCTGAACGGAACTTGAATTCCTGAGTTGCGTGTGTCGTGTGTGTTTTTATAGTGGCGGTTTTAATTTAAAAGTTTGAATTTACTGTGCATGCGTTTACGAGATTCGTAAAGGTAATAGCGCCGTTAGAGTAGACACAGAGAAACCAGTGTTATAAGACGTTTACTCGCATGTTTTTGTAACTAAGATTACTACTGAGCATAGCACATTTTCAACACCCGTACATTTAATGAGTATATATTGTAGCTAAAATTTCTCGGAGCAGTGTAACGTAACTGTAAACATTGTTTAAACCTATGTAAATAAAATCACGTGGCAATGTTGATATTTCATGCAGCGGAAAGATATAAACTGGTAGAAAATATAAATTAATCAGGGCTTTTTTGAGTGTTCACTTTATTCCGAATCACCTATAATAAGATCTTAAACTAGAATGAGAATACAATTAACGTGCAGGGAACGTGAGGCCGTGTGACATAAGTGACAGTGACTTAGGTTACAACAGGACATACTATCTAGACGAGGCGCTTCGGGTCGTTTCCATATGAGACACAATGACAACTAACTTGACAGGGCGTTTCAGGCCACAGAATACTGGAGATATAACTGAGTTGTGCACATGACAGTGGTTGTGTGGTGATCAACACTTTGACGCCTAGGAAAGTTACAATCTTGACATAATTTCGAATATCATAATTGCTTACAACTCTAATACTGTGGCGCTGTGGGCAGTTACAAATACAGTAAACTCCCGATTATCCGTGCACCGATTAACCGTTTTTTGGATTATTTGTGCAACTTTGAACATTGTAAAACCAAAAATTATTTGCGAATAAATCTTTTTGGAACGTCAGAGTGTCATCTCCTGCGCACAAGAATGCATTAACGAGATTGCGCAAGAGTGGATTAACGAAATTTCAACATAATTTATTCTAATTTTTACCATGCACCCCAGATATACTTTGATTGATTTTGATTGAAAGGTTGTGAAATATGTTATTCGTAGGTAAAAATCATTACTCATTATGGTATTTGAGTTAATTATTTATAAATTCAATTTTTTTTTTACATTTTTATGCTAACATATGTGCTATTTTCGGGTTATCTGTGTTTCCCGATTATCCGTGCATGGTGCAGCACCAATTAACACGGGTAATCGGGAGTGGCTGTACTTGGTAACATTATTACAGGTACTGGTGGTTACGGTAACATTTACGTAACTTCTTAAATGCCTTTATTGGGAACTGGGTAAGTGCATTTATACATGTAGGTGTGAAGCACGAGTTCATCAGAATCTTGAATTACTCCAACGTGCCACACGCGAATTAGGAACTATGACTGTACCATTAGGCATACCTGATACTCAGACAGGAGGTCAGTCAAGAAGTAAAGGAATAACACTGGTGGTGATATGAAGGATGGATGCATCCAGGTTGTGCCTTGTGGACATTAACAACCTAGGATGGACTGTTTGTGTGAGGGCGGGAGGGGTCTTGCGGACGTCATCCATCAGCACATGGTCGGAGCGAGTGGGGCCTTGCAGACGCCAACCTTTCAGGAAGGCGAGTGTTGAGTGTGACCCGGCTGTTAGGCTGAGTCCCTGACAATTGAAGAGCTAAGGCTTGAATGCCTCCTTTTATACTCATCAGAAGGACTGAAGTACAGTTGAATAGGTGGCGTAAAATAGCCTATGGGTTGCTCTAGACTGTCTGCTACAACAGTTGTGTCACCCTCACACATAAAAAATATTGTTTTACGTCAAAAACTCTTAAATTAATACTAGAAACATTTCCAGGAATAACAAACAGGTACAATTGCATAATTATGTGTGTATGTCTGTGAATATTTGGAAGTGCACTTTACAAAGTCATTGCATGGGATTGATAATACTGGTGAAGCACTCAGTCATATTTGTAAGTAAACTGGTAAAAGGTTAACAAAGTTGCGAGAAGCAGTCCTACAAAAGTAAAAAAAGTAAAGTAAAGGCTGTGTCATTATAATTTTACTTGCTAACATATTGCCCTGGTATAAAAATAAATGTCAACACGGCGATCTGTGAGGTGCGGGGCGAATGCTAGTACTTTTAGGTGTAGTAGTAATGTGTAAAAATTGGGGTGTCGAGTGTTAACAGGATTTCTAGTTGGATGCAACTGATAGACCAAAAGGAATGAGAATGCTATAATTTGTGGATGCTTGTAAATTGTTATTTTATTCATTAACTAACAATTTAATAGGCTTTCTTTTTCTTATCAAACAAAATTCACGTGGTAAAAATTTACACAGTGTATAATGTTAGATTACAGGAAATGAACATAACCTGAACTGTAATCATCTGCAATCATTTGAATCACATTGAAAATAATTTTACAGTTTCCCATAACAGTTACATTTTCATAGTGATATGTTTAGACCTATTGGGTCATGTCTCAAAATATTAAATTTTGTGTCCATTATTTTTGGAGGTTTGTACAACAAACAACACAATTTAAATTGATCAAAGAGAAACTCTTCTACAATTACAGTATGTATTTAGTGGCTTTACTATAAGAAGCTACAGTACTCTCTCATTTTAAAGTCTTTGAGTTTAGTGATTCTTCCATACTACTACATGTCTTGGTGCCGTCTAAAATTCCTAACATACATTTATCTTTCAGTTCAAAGACTTCATCACGTGTAACAATACCTTTCATCTCCAGTAGTGTAACAATTTGTGGGCTTTTATGTTGTGTAACTGCTGTCATAAATGTTAGACTAATGACTATATCTAGGGATATACAATTTGGTAATACTATGAGATGTGCAGCACCCATGATAATGTACACTGTATTTATACCAGAGTGGTAATCTTTATAATCTTTGAAAACCCACACCACTGCTTGCAGTTGTGAACAGTGTGTACATGGCTCACAGGTGTCTGCGCGCATAGAGGGCTTCGAGCACTACGTGGAGTCTGTGTTTGGACCGAAAAGGCCACTAAGTGCCCAGGTAGTGAAGGACCGTGTACAGAACTACCTGCGCTTTGTGCGAAGTCCACACAGTGATGACACTATCCCAGACCAGGTCCACAACCTCACCAACGTCGTACAGAAGAACAGAGACAACCCACAGGTACTGACCTGTACCCCTAACAGTGAAGGTGTCAGAGTTACATTTTTTGCTTGTTTGCTTTCCCTTTGAATGGTTGCGTGTTTTCCAGTTACTGCCGTGAGAGACTTGCAGCTTTACAATTTTGACAGATTTCTGCTACGAAACTGTTCACTTTAGGTTATGAAAGTAGGCCTTATTTCATTGTATTAGTGTGTGCTTTTTCTTAAATTGATCTGTTCCAGAATAAATAAATCTTTCTTGAAAGGATAAATTTATATGAGGTTAATATTTGTTTTATAAGCAGCCACCTTAGTAACTACAGGGAAGATGCATTATTTTACTGTGGTACTGGCAGTCTATTTAAAACTTTTGTGAAAGTTGTGCCTAACACAATTACTTTGGTGCTGTCCTCTTGAGAACTCAGGTCACGCTGAGTAGTGCCTCAATTTACATCCTGCATAAAAGCACCAGTCCATCTACAGGTTTATACAGAGTGATATTTGAGACCGGAATTTATTCTGAATTAACTTGTACATAACAAACAAATAAGACATTTACCAAAAAATTTGTTGCGTAGAAGGTAATGTTTGCTGCGTTAATGTGCGTTACACTCTTGATTTATGACCTCATTGTTGTATAATTATTTTCCAGGTGAAACTGGGATTTAAAATTTTTGGAAATGAGTTCAGCTACAACACATTTGTTGGCTCGGAAGAGATAATGTCTGCTCTTTCGTCAGTAAATCCTGTGAAGAAAATACAACAGATATTATCTGGGAAGGTATGTAGTCACATTAATTATTTTTAGTTATGTATTATTCCTCTTTACTTTGTCACATAAATTAGGTGTTGTTTTGTTGCTGCTTGTTCACTCCCATACACGTTACGGCCATAACAGCGACATACATACTGCCCATTTATTTCTGCCAGTCTGTGCCGTATACTACAATGTGAACCTTGTGTAGACTACATCTTCCCTTTGTTATAACTATCACATTATTCTTCTCCATTAACAATTTGAGTTCTCCGATACTAGATCTTCCATAACTACACTAGGGACTGAAATTTATAGATTTTACTACTCTTGACTGAACTCTATAGGTTTCACTACATTTTGCCCACTGCGTGTCTTATAAACTGCACTGTTTGTAACTCCCACACTGGTCTCTTTTTGTGGGAACCCTCTAAATGGTGAAGTTCTTGGAGACTCTGTAAGTGATGAAGACCTCTGTATATCTGCCTCTTGCGATACCTGTGTTGGAGCTTCCTGCTGCTGCTGCTCTTCTGTTTCTGGTAGCATTCCATAGCCATGGTGTACTGCAAACATACTGCTGTCTAGCTTACATGTCTTAATGATCTGCTTTTTGACTGTTCCGTCAAATTTACTGTCACCAACTGGAATCAACTGCACTCTATCCCTTCGTATCTGACCCTGCAAGGTTTCAACTATGTATGTTCGAAGAAATGGTGCCAATGCATGATCTTTCCCATAATGCTTCAAATCTGTGACCCACACCCATTCCCCCCCTATTAGTTGCCTTAGTTCCTTAGCTCCATGTCTTCTATCGAAATTAACTTTATTGCGTTCTTTTAGTTGCTGATCATTCCTGCGAAACTCTTCAAGGTCTGGAAGTTGTCTTAATAGCTGCTGATTCATCTGGAACACTGGCAAGGACGTTCTCAACTTTCTTCCAAACAGCAATTCTGATGGTGAAAATCCATTTTCTAAGGGTGTCACTCTATAGGCAGGGTGGCGAGCGACCGGGAAAACCGGGAAAAGTCAGGGAATTTAAGAAGTCTGGAGAAGTCAGGAAAAAGTCAGGGAATTCTCTAAAAAAACCTGGAATTTCAAAATTTAGCAAATGAACATTTCTGTACTATTTTCTTGGTGCATATACCAATTTGTAAGTTCTATAATATCTTTTCGTACCGATGTTGTAGTTGTGTGGAACAAAGGATTTGACGCGTGGTACCAGTTTTTCGTCTCAAATACAATTATTTTGCCATTATGTACCAGAATTTTCAGTGGTTCCCGCCAGTGTTGTCAGACCAATGGTTTTCCTGACAATGTGTTGTGATGTTTTCAAGTTTCCACAGTGGTAAAAAGTTACTCTCTTGTTCACGGTCTTAGAATGGCCATGCTCTCGTGGTGTTTCTTGCATACTATTTGCAAAATGCTGTAAAGTTTATTGAATTTTTAGTTAATAAAGTGGGTTTTAAGCAGTTGTGTTTTCCCCCAAAAGTTCGTAGTAGAAATTAAAGGCGTAGACTTGGCAACATAGGATTCACAGTTCCCTTTTGTTCTTACCATGCGGCATGCTGAGTGATACATTCGTTATAAGTTGTTTATTGTTTTCTTGGCGTGGCGCGAATATTTTTTCAATATTTTTTTTTTTTGGTTCGTGCAAGTATTAATATCTCCTGAACATGTCTGAAGTCCGAGGATTTACGTTTAAATTGTATTTTATTTACCGTACCGCGTAATTGAGGAATGTGCCTGAACTTTTTAGCTCGTGCGTTGACAAAGGTGTGTTAAAAAGTTACAGCATAGCGTGATCTCATGTGTGTTTATGAAAATGATTAAGTGCATAAAAAATATCTGGAAATGTATGTTCAATGAGTGTTATTTCCACAACGTAATTAATTTAGGAAAAATAGTAATGACAGGAAGAAATAGACTATTGGTTAACCGATCCTACTACTATTAAATGAATTGCGAAGATCCTGGTGATTACTCTGCAAAGTGCAATTTGTGCAATGTTAATTTTTCTTTAAGTAACATGGGCCTGCGTTTCTTTGTGAGACACATTGAAGGCAGAAAACCCTAAG
Organism: Medauroidea extradentata; assembly: GCA_003012365.1. Lineage (NCBI taxonomy): Eukaryota > Metazoa > Arthropoda > Insecta > Phasmatodea > Phasmatidae > Medauroidea > Medauroidea extradentata. The sequence continues at coordinate 44,995 of PNEQ01071966.1, forward strand.
TATGATGGGAGTTTAATCTGTGAAGGTAGGCCCTGATGCTTTTTTAAAATCTGTACCATGTGAAACAAAAATGTTTCCAGATTAGTTTCACAGAAAAGAAACTTCAGTTATAGCGAGATAAGATAGGTTTTTACATCACATTTGGTCTTGCATCGTATTTCATGGATGAAATGAGTTAAATGCTAGAGGAGAAGAAAGTTGTAGTTTGTTTTGACGAATCATTGAACAATGTTTCTCAAAAACAACAGTTGCACATCACAGTATGTTTTTGGGATTCAAAGAGTTATTAAATGCTTTTAATTCTGGTATCGAGAGTTTTTCTCTCCATAAAATCACAACCACAGCATTTTAAAAGTGGAAAGTGAATTGACATAAGTGAATATTGCTGTATTTGAATATTCGTATAACTTTGTTGTTTTGTAAATACTAAAGATATGATAGAATTTTTGCAAGGTTAAGTGATAGTGATATGTATTGTTCAGCTTCACAAAAAAGGGTAAATATTAAGTATCACTACTCATCGTGTACTGGCCAAACTATTGGTTTATATATATATATATATATATATATATATATATATATATATATATATATATATATATATATATATATATATATATATATATATATATATAT
>PNEQ01071967.1:0-28473 GCA_003012365.1 Medauroidea extradentata
AATGATAATCGAAAACACATTTCACGTATTTTCACCCCTTTAAATAAAGAATTTCGAAACGATTTTGAGTCCTGCCATAGACATTTGTAAAAGTAACCAATTAAAGTTAAAATCACGACGATAGCCAATTGTGTTTCAAAGATAAAGACGATTCATTAAAAACACATTTTGCCCCTTTTTACTGCCTGGGGGTCGAATTAAAAAAAAACGTAAAACTGCTTTTTGGGTATTTACGTAAGTAATATTTTGAAGTGAATATCAACTCTCTATCCCGAAGGGTTCGATAGATATCGATAGTTGATTGGAAACACATTTAACGTCTTTTCAGCCCCTTAAAAGTTGAACTTCGAAAAATCCTTAAATTGGCTAATATGCATTTTTACAAGTGTCCTGTTAAAGTAAAAATCACGATGATAGGCCGTCGGGTTCGAGTTCTATCGACGTTTCTTCGGAAACACATTTCACCCCTTTTCACCCCCTTAGAGGTCGAATTTCGAAAAATCCGTTCTTAGTGCTCGCCTACGACCTGAAGGGAACCCCCACAAAAAATTTCACGATTCTAGGTCCAGTGGTTTGGGCTGCAGTTTGATATGTCAGTCAGTCAGTCAATCAGTCACCTTTCATTTTTATATATATAGATATTTATCATGAATTAGGCTACTAATTCGTTACGCGCGATCTCTTGCGCCGAAGTTAAATGCACGAGGTTCCGGTGTCAGAGATTGTGCCTCAGAAGTTCGTAACACTGGAAACAATTTTTTTGAAAACTTTGGCTAAAACTATTATCGAGGATTGCTATTGTTTAGTTTTAACAAATTGGCTTCAAGAAACCTACAGTTGTAGATTAATGCTCTTAGCATTTAATTATATACCACGCCCTCTTAAGTGGCGGCCAAATTCTGTTCACTTTCAGGTTCGTAAGTTTCGAAAGTTGAACGCCAAGAATGTATACTGCACTTCATTGTTACGTCTGACGGCTAACATGGTATGTCTTTAACTACTGCAAGCCAGTAGCCTAATTCATTATTGCAATAATACATAGTGCTGGCAGCTTGTTCGGTTAGAATCTAATAGACAACCGAGTGTGGCCAGTGCGTTTATAGGACTGAGAGATATAATATCTGCTGGAGAAATACTCGAAATTAACGCACCTGTAATTGTACTTACATCGTAACATTGCATCATATGTTTTGTTATATCACACCTCGCTTGTGTTATTTTCTTCTATTCACTAATGAAATATTAATCTTTACTGGTCTTGTTTGAAATAATTTCTTGTCGGCATTACTTGTGCCATCTGTTGACAGATGTTTCGTTTTCATCTAACATTTATGCTACTGGTGTGTTAACACAATGTGAAATGTTCCTCATATCACAAGTACGTAATATATTTGATTAAGTATATTTAGAAAATTGATATATAGGCTACTGATATTTATGCTTATATATATCGTCTCCTAAATTATTTCCTAAATGAAAAAGCTGAAATTTGATTGAAACTAGGTTAGAAAACGAAACAAGTAATATTTCAAGTTGCTATTGTATTTTCAGTTAAAGTTTACTTATTAACTCAGTGTTAAAAATGAACTGATGCAGTTTTATTTCAAAATGTTCGATGGTTTAAAACATGCGGTGTTTCCTGTCATAACCACGCATACATTATATGTGGGTATTTTTTCCTCTGCTTGTGGAACGTGATGATTCCGTCCTTTTAGTCCTTTCCAACATCTCGATTATCAACGCTGACTTGATTTTGAAGGACTCCTTCTACATGTTTCTGCAGAACACATCTTTTTGACCGCAATAGGTAAGTTTAATATCTCCGGCTAATGTGATGTCGGCTGAAGTGACTGTTCGGTGAACTACTTGTTCGAGAGAGTTGGCAACATGGCCTGATTATTTCTCCCCAATGAAGTGTTCGTAGAATGGGTTGTAATAAAACCACTGTAACCACAATCTGTGACATCACAACATGTACTGAGTCCTGCGATGGGCAGCATCAATTACAGCTTCTCAATGACCAGATATATTTTACTCATTTTTAAATATCAAATTTGTGCGTGGTTTTATATGGCACACATACACCAGCCAGTTCAGTTGAATTATTTTTAAAATTAACAAAATGAATGAATTAGTTTACTATTTTAGCTGTTTTAAGAATTTCTTTCATCATGAAATCAGTTGAAATTAAACTTTAACATTTAATACCTGGGACTCACCATAGTAAAATTGTCAGTGTTGATATTTAGTTCATTGTTTGTAACTTAGTTTGTTTAAATGGGTACAGAATATAGTATATCCTATTGTTATGTAGTTCATTAATGTGAATGATATTTGTTGGTACATAGATCAAGTATGAAATGATTCCCGAAAAAATTGATCAATTTGATTTTGTTAAACTTTGGCTCAGTTCGCTTACTCTAAACCTTGAACTAAAATTGTTAAAATGCCAGGCAAATAAATTAGGGTTCGCCCAAGTATAACAGCAAACACATGTTTCGTCTTCTTGTATAAATGTCAAATGCAACTTAGTTTCGCACTGGGTTACCGCCTGGCATTGCTGGAAGGTTGAGGGCGGTTACTGCTATGTGAAGGCTTTCTGTACCTTTGTGTAGGGGTGCTCTGTATCAGGAATGTTGCCAGGATTGCTGTTCAGGCGGGTAACTGATGAGGGGGGGGGGGGGGGGGGGGGGGGGGGGGGTGACGAGCCTGAGAAAACTACGAAGTTTCAGCAATACTTCTATAATAAATTGTATGGTGCGTGGACCTTCTCCGAGAAAATTTTGATTTCAAGGTGCAAAATGGTACTTTTCAAGTAGTTTCCGTAAGTTAAGTGAAAGAGGGGTTGACTCCATGGACCTTCCAATATCCTGGCCACGTCCTTGTCTATATCCTGATTATTTGAAGTAGGTCGCTCAAAATTATTTATATAAAAGAACATATTTGAGAATATTCATAACCTTATACCGAGCAATCGTACTAAATTTAAACTAAAAATTTTCAGTGCCGTAATTTGATTCTTGTATGATTATATGTCCTTGCCTGGCTTGTAGTATGTGGAGTTGTAGCGTAGATGCGCAGTAAGGAAGACAGAAGGACGCTCATCAGATGCCGCATCGCTCTTATGTGCAAAGTACTGACTGTTGAATGCTGTGTAAATTACTGTAACGAACTATAAACACAACTTAGCGCCGAAGCCTTTAAAATGCTTTTTTAAAAACCATTTCCACAATTTATTCTCTTATTTAAATATATTTGGAAAGGCAAAAGTCAAACATGGAGCCTCTAGATACCAGTTTTTTTTACCATTACTGAATGAACCGTATTCCCAGAACTCGCATTCACGTATTTTATAAGCCTTAATTTAAGAAAGCAAACGATTATTTAATTTTGGCAGATTATCGACTTAAGAGATTTTATTTTAGTTGTTAATTAGAAAAAATTACAAAATTTAATTCACATTACAAAAATTAGGTTTTGTAGTAAATAAATTTTCAACGCAACTTTGCAACGTTTTTACCTTCATTTTATCTCTTAAAGCAGCGTAAATATAAACCTGTGGCCTTTGACAAAAAAAAAGTGTTCTTCCCAAGCAATGTTCGGTACGTTGTAGCAGTTGTTTGGAAGGAGATAAACCTACTTATCGAGTTGTAGAACGGCTATCCCCGCCTTGTTGGAGCTTGCACTATATTAGAACGAGACGCTAGTTTCTTGTTAACATTTTCTTTATCGATATAGCTTGTTGTTCCTTGGCGCAATCTACGTGAGAGCTTCACGCGAGCCAGACAGGCCATCTGCTCACTGGAAATGATCCTTCTCTGCGACTACTAAGTGCGGTGTTTCAGGTCATTTTGAACTCGACACATTTACTTTACGTAATGAACATAGATACATGAGTCTTCATCGTTGACAAATATGATGATTTGGTCTTTCGTGTAATGGGCACCAACTAAAGTTTACTAAAGGACGTGTAGTATCGAATACCAAATGGTGAAATCGTTGCCACACTGATCAGGCATGTAGCGAAGAGAAACACGAACATTTCCAACATCCGCTTAAATGTTATAAATTTATCTCACTATTTGGGAAAGCTCGCCGACGAAATATTTTTACTTATTTGTACTGTTTGAGAAGTTCAAAGGGGAAATTTCTTTCGATGTCTATGCTTAACTCAAAGTCGTTTTGAATGACCCGCCGAAACGCTCAACTTAAAAAATAATAATATTGCGCTCGCTGTGACGTCACTTGATGTAACTGCGGCTCGTTTGCTGCGGGCTGTTCCAAGCTGTCGGGGCAGTTAAGTTATCTCGATGCTGGCACAACACGAAGACTTTCCACATCGCGTATAGTACCTAAGTTCACTGATAACTCCTTGTATATGCCCAGGAACTTGTTTCTGTTGCGGAAACAGAAATCTGAAAACTATGGTTATAAATTATCATCTACACATTCTGGTTTTTGCTGCTGGGAAGACAATTTAAACTTCAGCGTTATAATTGAACGTAGTTGTGTAATTTACGCACTTGTTGAGTTAAATATAGACATTCTAAACTAACGTCAATATGTTAGACTTGATACTGTATCGGGATAACTGTCTTCCATGATAATTGTCTTTGCTATTTTTTCCTTCAAAACCTGTACTGTTTTGCATTAAGTGTGCCATGTGTATGTAAAACAAACACTTGAACCATGCTGTATGATAGCACAGAGCAGTAGGTCTGAGCACATTTGTCTGCTATCATCACATTGTTGCCATATCACGAAGTGAGTGACTGTGGTAATGTTACGGCCGTGCAAAGAACGGACTAAAAAAATCCTGAACACGAAAATTTCCTCCTGACGATCAATCTTTAAAAATAAATTTAATAATAAATACTTGTCTATAAATGTTAGTTAAAATACCAACTGCATTATACGTACCACGGGTTTAAAATATGCTCTCCGAGGCTTTGTATGTGTTTCTTTGGTAACTAATGAAAATCAGAACAATATAACAATGTCCTTTACAGAATTCACAAGTGTGTGTGCTTGCTACGTGTAAATATAGTTTATATTGTTTAAGAGCAGGCTAGTTAAACTAACAATAATGACTACGCTGATCAGAGGACCAGCCCATACTGTAAACAGGCTAGGTGATAACTTGACGGTGTAAAGCCCATGTATGTATATATGCTCGAATACAACAGTGTTCAAACTTCGGTGTACAGTGAAGCATTGTCTGGTCGTAGTTGGATAGTCTACACTGTCGCGTTGCGTGACTGAAGTATGTATTGGTAAAATTACTTTCATTCCAGCAACCCTGGCCGGACCAGCTAGCATTCGTTTTAATCCCATCTCCTAAAAAAAAATCCAACACGCTTACCTCTACTATCGCCATAGCTTCAAATGCCGGGCCGTTACAGTATAATAACATTAAAACTACCTTCACCAGTTCTATCTGAAAGGCCGAGGCACTGGGGGTATTTTTTATAACGATACCCTTTCATGCGAGGTATATACGCCCTATCTACGCTCCCTCCGAGCCGAATCCCGCCATCCTTCCAAAAAGCTTTTTTTTACCCACTCAATCGGCCTCAAAGGCAATGTGTGCCTGGAACCGATTGAAATTTTTTCCCTGTCATTTTTGTGGTAAAAATAAACTGGTTTAAAGCTGTTTCGTACCTGCGAGGTTGCAAGTACCGCATGCAATATACAGTACAATACTCTATCAGCGTTGTTACACGTAGTTTTATCTAGGCTTCATCACGTGCAAGGAAGTTTATTGTAAACTATTGAAAATCACTTGAACGTCTCAGTATTTATATTCTTGTAAACTTTCATTTAGACGTATATGGGGAGCTATATTGACTCGACACAACCAACCCTGAAAGAAAAAAAAAATCATATTGGAACCTATGCATGTCATAATTTCCTATTACATGAGGTATTATTAGACGGAAAAATATTCTTACATAAATAACGGAGTATTTTCTTTTACTTTTACATGCCATCTAACATGTTTTAGCAGAAAACTTAGTTCTACGTCATCGTGTGTAATTTTATACACAATGTACCTGCCAGCAGTGTTTCCACCAATATACACTAACGTTAACATATTTTATTTCGTAGTTTTACTATCAGGTACAGTAAAAATACTATCTGCCCTACATTTGTAACCACTATACTAGAACAGTTTCTGTACATTATGTTTGTGCTCAGTTACACATTTCGTTACATATAAATAAATATTTGCTGCTGTCGTAAGTTATCACACACAGCAAAGAAAATATTTGCATGAAGTAAGTCTGCAGTCTTCCAGCGAAAATTTACAAGCGTAAGGTGTAAGAATATCACGTTTTCCAGTTTCTCGTATTTCCCTGGATGCGGCTATGCTATATTTACTACCGAGCTCGTATAGATAACGTTCGGTTTCTTGAAAATGTATCGAGTTTCTCCCAGGTTTTAACTTACGCCTCTGGAGGTAACAATGTAGCGACCTGACCACAAGACCACTGGAATGACGTGAGGAGCCAATTGCTGCCATGAATGATATTGTAATTAACTTAGTTTTTATAATCAAGTTTGAGAGTTTTTAACATTTTTGTTATTGATTTATAAATAAATTGTTGTCATAAATTTAGTTTCGCCGAATAATTTAATAAATGGGCTTCTTCTTAGATAATTAACTTCATTCTCTGGCCGCTAGAGTGTGCCATCTGCGATAGTTTCCGCAGCTGAAATCTAACCTGAATCCCACCCAGGCGATCCAAGTTCGAGTTTCTGAAAAAAAGGGAGGGGGGTCGCCCTGGACTTCCGCGTATGACGTCGCCGTTGATCGGCGGGTTTTCTCGGGGATCTCTCGCTTGCCCTGTCCTTTCATTCCGGTGCTGCTCCAGACTCACGTCATACCGCCGCTCACCAGCGTTAAAGACCTAGATGTTAAGTGCTGAAAATATCTTTATTTCACTTCTAACCTGAACGTTTTAACGTCTTTATTTATTTTTATAAAAAAATCATGTTACTATTGCTCTGTGTGATACTGGGTATTTACTTTACTTACCAAATAAATGCTACAAAAGAGGGTTTTAAAAATATTAATTAACAATTTTCGTGGCACCTAAACTGTCTACAAAAGAAAAAATAAATCTACTCTACAGTAAAGTTAGCGGAAACTACATTTCACACAAATTTAATAGTTGTTATCCTTTACCGGTTTATAATTAAATTTTTAGTTGGGTCTTGTTCGCTCATGTTTGCATGTCTGGACAAATATTTTTACCTGAAGAGCATCACATTAACACTGATCTATAAATGCTTTTAACTTAAGTTAAGTATTTACGCTATTGTTGATACCCATTAATTGCAAACGCATGCTTGAATATTTATTGGTAGGATTAAGATTTGTGTAACACTATAAACGTAATTGCATATACAAAGTACTCTGACAACGTAACATTTTCGAAGACATGAAGTGTAAATTTGCCGCTAAAGGAATGGGTTTGTATTACTATCAAATATGTAAATGCAGATTTACACAATGTCGCTGCATAATCTCACCAAGTTGAACCTAAAATTTAACTGACGTGAGTGCATTGTTCACTGCGACGGTACCTAAAAAAACTGTGATTTTAGAATAAATGAAACTATGCTTACATTTATATATTTTGATTCATACTTAGTGCACATTTTGTTTACTAACCTGTGTTCTTTTGTTTAAAGAGCTGTAAATTTGAAGTTGTTCTAACCGGGCTATGTAGATCTAATTCCATATTTGAAAACATTTGTATACAGCTACTAACCGCATAGTCAACAAAAATATTATATTATCTAAGAAATGTTCGTGTAATTTTACACTTTTTTACAGTGTTGTTAGAAATCTAACTAAATTTTCATGCACCTGTTTAAGGTATATAATGCTTTCGATAGTATGTAGCACAATTTTGTATCAACATAATTTACATAAAAATAGAACCTTCCAGAGGGTCACACAGTTAAAAATTAATTTTACTCTTGAACACAACCTGACTAGTCCGTTACGGTAAAACCAAAACCTAGTAAGCTTTCAACTAATCTAAGCCTGCAAACAGAAAAATCTCCATTTAGAAATTTCTATTACACTCTGTTCTTCGACTTAGAAATCGTGGAAACATGTCTCTTTATATTATAAATATGCCGACGTATTTTATGCAAAAGATCTTTCAGAATCTTATTCTTTTCTATAAACTTTAGCTTCGTGAAAACCCACGGAGAAACGTCCCCTATAATTTCCCCATCATTATAAATTCTCTTTCACAAAAGAAAGTTCCCGCGTGCCTTGTTTCAAGCGAGCACTCCTATGCAGATAAAATCTGTCATCTTTCGGGAATTTTTCGCGTCCTCGAGAATTTCACGGAGATGTATTAGGCGGCTGGAGAATCCTAAATGGAGGGTGGAGAGAATTTATCCGCCGGCCGGAGGGAAAAGCGTCCGAAGTCACGGATAATTATCTTGAGGATGTGCGCTGAGCAAAAACATTCTTAAACGTTCCGTTGTTTTGTTTTCATAGCCACGTATGAATAATTAATGTAAGCGAGGCGTGATGCGGGGTTGGTTGTATCCAGACTGTGGAGGGTGGAGCTAAGAGAAAGTCAAGTTCTCTTATTGTTTGATCTCACCCCTTCAGTGCTCGTGTTTGCTGGGAAGATTGAAATGTACTTGATGTGGTCTCTGTAGTGGTGAAATAAGACAGACAAACACTAGTGACGACAGCTGCAGTTGTTAGATACAAATTCAACAAACATTCTGTTGGCAATTTATACGTATAGACACACAGATTCTTGCTGAGAATAATTATGTTCATATTTCAGTGCCTCGTAATTACATCTGCGTCTCTGCGTCATGGTCAATATTTAAGGGCGCGGTATACACCAATTTTAATAATCATGTTTTTATTTTTATATTTCTACCTGATATAGCCTATATATATTTTTTTTTTCTTGTTTTAGACGCAACATGTGACTAAATTTAGCTCTTATAATTTTTTGTCTTTCATAGTTTTTGCGTAAGGTCTCGTTAAAGCCAAAATTTGCATGTTTTAAGGACGACACTAAAACCATCTCACTTACTTAAGTGAAAAAATTCACAGCAAATAACGATGTTGTAGGATACAAGTTCAAATATGTTAAACCACAAAATAAAATAATTTCGTTTTTAAAAAAAACATTGCATTTTTAAAATTTTTATTTTAAATTTTAGCACACACACACACACACACACACACACACACACACACACACACACATATATATATATATATATATATATATATATATATTCACACAAAACGTTTTTATTCTTTGTTTTGATGTAGACCTACGTGAAATTGTAGCCTGCAACGTCTTTATCCAATGTGAATATTTTGAGTTTGGTATGTCAGTTGGTTTTAGTGTAGTCCTTAAAACGGAAATATGCAAATTTTGCCTTTAATAAGCCATTACGCGAAAACTATGAGAAATAAAAAAAAAATTCATAAGAGTAAAGCTTAGTTACATTTCCTGTGTAAAGTACGAAAAAAAATATCTGGTGCGAATAAAATATAAAACATGACGAGGAAAAGTGCTGTACACCGCGCCGGTAACTCTCAGCGTCTCGGGGTTCTACCTCATATCCCAGTAACTTTGTTCTGATTGGCTCAGTTACATGAGCGACTCCTCATTACAAATACGTTCTGCTAATAACCATGATGCACAGCTGCAGATGTGCAAGTCAGATACATTGAAACTAGTTGGTACACAATTCTTCTCATCAAACATTTGTAGGTCTGAGTATTTTTGTGTCTTCACTTGTTCATTCAGTGGTTTCTCAACGTAATTGTAGACGGAGGCCACAAAGTCACGATACGTCTTTATTATTTTACAGAAATATCATCTTCCTACTGAGTTTGTGTTATTTAATAATTTCATAACACTCCTTAATGCATTTTCATTAATTTGTTTAAAAGAAAAAGTTCCAAAAAGAGCATGTTTTTGTTTTGTTTTATGTTTCTGTTCCCAAACATCACCACATGTGATAATTTGCTATGTGGGGTCATAAATGGTATCGTTTCATAGAACCGGTATAATATCACTACCAATTGAAACATGCCGTGGAAGAAGCTTCTACTCAAGTTACACCAGCAGTGGTGTGAAATATGTCGTTCAGAACCTGGTGGTGTCATGACAATGGCAGTACACGGTCTGATCCTCTGGACAAGTAATTATTCATGTCACAAGAAAACTCCTATAAAGAACTGTTGTTCATTTTACATAAGTTTAGATGTTTGTGTTGGATATTATACAGGAATAACGGAACTCTGTGGCTTTCCTGCAGTTTTGAGACTGTACGTATCCTGTAAAGATTAAACCGTATGTTTATGAGATAAGACTGAAGACTAAGCACAAGTATCAGTATGGTCGTCTATGTGGACTTGCTTCGTGGGTACGATACCTATACTCCATCCAGTCTAAGGTTGCAGCAGAAATAATAATTACTAACGAAATAAATCAAAGCATTTTAATTTTATTTGGATTCCTCACATTGTGAGTGTGCCTAATACAGTTACCTTATATCTTTTACAATATATCAAAATAAATGTATGCTGTGCAAAAATTTTTACTGTCATTCACTTGCATGAATTAGCTGCCACCTTAGAATAGATGGAGTATAGAAGTGTGGAACCACTAATAACTACTCAGACACGCGCTGCAAGTCTCATCCTAGCCTCTAGGCGCAGATCACTGGACTGACGCACAGTATTCTCGCCTCTATGAAACATTGTTGGCATTACTATTGATTGTATACTCTTGAGGAGTGTCTTGAGTAAATATCAAGAAACACTGCTTATCGTGTACCGACCAAACTATTGATTTTAGAGATACTTTATTAATGAAAAATGTTTCTATAGGCGTTAGAAGTAGTCGTACGTAAAGAAAATTGAAGTTTTCTAGCTTAGAAATTTTTCATTTTTTTTTAGGTTAGGTTACATTTGTTAGGTTGGTTTGGTGAAAGTTGGTTTTGATTAGGTTATTTTACCATTAAGTTTTCCATTTTTCGTTTTGTTAGGTAAGGTTAGGGTACCTAAGCTTACTTAAGGTAATCTAACCTAACATTACCTAACCTAACGAATAATGGAAAACTGACTAGTAAAACAACTTAACCTAACTAAATCTAACCTAACTTAAACCTAACTAAAACTAACTTAAACTAACCTAACATAACCTAACAAGAATGGAATATTTCGAAGTTATTAAACTACAAATTTCTTGGCGTATGACTGCTTCTGACGTCTATAGAAACATTTTTTCATTAATTAACTATGCCTTTAAAATCATTAGTTTACACGGTACACCATGAGTAGCTATTCTTAATATTTTCAGTGTCTTGTCAAGAATAGTATAATATAGGTACGTCAGCATTTCAGAGCAATGCAAGCAGCTACACGTATTTATTAGTCACACTGAAATGTTTACATTAAAATGGCAGCAGTTATTGTCGTAAATGTCAGGTAAGTGGGCTTTACGTCTCGTCTACAGCGAGGTCGTTATACACGGTGACACATCTTGGCACAATGACAGCAGCTGGTAGAGGAGTCGGTAATCCTTGCTCAGCATTGACCCAACAGATTTACTTAAAGCCGGTAAACTTACCAAAATTATATAATTTTATGCTTTTAAAAAATTAGACTAGGCCAGTGTAACTTTTTTCAACACACCTATGAACCTATTTTTCGAAACCTGCACACTTTCAGAATTTTAAGAAGTAATACTCGCAACAACAGCGTAGATAGGGACCCGTGCGTGAGATTTCGAATAAGGTCTCACTTTACTGTGAATAGCATGTAATAGAAAAGTTCTTAGCAATCAAGGTTACAATTAAACAAACGCATAATTTGTGTACGTAGTATGGAAGCATTAAGGAAATATTTTTATTATTTATTCTACAGAGAAGGAATTTTGTTTGGTGATCGACTCGGCAGGAAAGAATGGTGTCTTTCAGTGTTATTTTTCTTCAGGCTCGTATATCACAAATGTAATATAGACGTTGAATAGCGAGGAAAGAAGTATCTAAATTAAAATCTGGAGGGCTGTGTGGACTTATCGACAACTTCTCTTTCATGGAAGGACTTTGGTATAGTGGTCCCTGAAGTATGACAATACGCAGGGGTGGTAAAAGAGGAAATTGAAATATAACAGCTCGAGGTAGTTCACACGTACTGTTCTGGCCACGACGCCCAGAATGTAATCTATGTGGGTTCCCACTCCAATATCGCGCACACTCGCAGTTACTGGATTTATTACAAAGATACATCCAGACCAACGAGCAAGTGTGTAATTTAAAAACCAGTAGAACTCTAGATATTTTAACTTTAAGTACGTCCGAAGCATTCGTAAAATTGAAATTTTCAGACATTTCGGGGTTGTCATCAGTTGCCACGTTAAATGAAACGGAAGGCATGAGTTATACTATCCGAAAAAATCAGGTTTCTTTTTGTGTGAATTACGTCGTATTTTCATGGACGTTTGACACTTCAATGTGACTTAGAAATTCATTAAATTCCAGTATTTTTAGGGACAGACAGAGAAATAAAACGAGTCACGTAGACAGAAATTAATTCGGGTACAACGTGTTCCATAGTAGTTATTCTAATAAATTTTCAACATTTGAACAACATACTGTAAGAGACTATTTGGCAACCGTAATGTATGTTAAAACATTTTTTAGTTTCAGTCTTTTTATCTGTGACCGTTATGCAGTATAAATACGTAGATCTTATGCCTGGTAAAAAGCAAATTTTAAAAATAATGTATACCACAAGCCCAGAACCAGAAACAAAAATGTAAACAAAAAATCACATAAAAGTTACGTCTTCTACGTATATTACAGAAGATATGTTGTATATTTATTTCCTACAATCATTCAAGTAAAATTTCTTGATTAATCACTGATTTTCCTCTATACTTTGTGTACTCGTTACTAATATATATATATATATATATATATATATATATATATATATATACGGCAGCATTTTTTAAAAATATGTTGAAGGAAATTGCATAATTATTTTATTTTATGAAACTGTGGCTGTTTGGTACCTATCAGGGTGCTATAAATTAATTGTTAATAAAAAAGGACACATGCCTGAAAGATCCACAAATCAAATATGGCGGCTACGTAGCCCTCTAATTAGACTTTTCATTATATATATATATATATATATATATACACACATATATACACACATATATACGTGTATACACACACACAATTCATATGATAAGGAAACCATGCGTTGGAAATATCAAATTTTTTTGTGTACTTTATAAGATACCTGTGAGTGTGGACCAATTTTTTTCCAGTTTACGGAAATATTGTAAATTGTTTTGATCGACAGTATTGCTGTAAAAGTTGTCGCTGTCTGTTATTGTGGATGACGTGACTCGGTATTCCTTTTATGGCTAAAGTAACAGTTTATATCCGGGTGTAAGTATTTGTAACATCCTGTATCCGGGTGTAAGTATTTGTAACATCCTGTATCTGGGTGTAAGTATTTGCAACACCCTGTATCTGGGTGTAAGTATTGCAAGAGTCTGTGTCGCATCAAATGAACATTTCGTACATATTCTAAGTGATAAATTATTTCCCACTGTTTGACTTCACTCGCCAGCAATACGGTCTTCAGTGAAGACACTTTCCTCTCGTGGAAGCTTGCTCTGTAAAACACATATCACACGCCACTTATTTGTTGTAGTGTTTATGGTAGAATTGTGCGAGAATAAATTAATTCTGAGACACGCGACCTTCTCTTACCACCCATGCTCTTGAATCCAGCCCGCGCTGGGTGACGTCACAGGACGCTTCAGTGTTCATGAGGGCAGTGTTAGACACCCTCCCCTCCCATCAATTAATTTATTTTCCCTTCCGCCCCCTTCAACTTCGACGTAAGTTATGACTTACGCAGCAATTTTTAGAAATATTTACTTGACAATAACTTCAAAGTAAACGACGTGTTCCAATTAGTGATTAGTATTTCAGTTCATATTATTTTAATATGGTTCAGATTAAATTATGTCTAGCATTTCGTTTCTGGTGAGGTTAGTTGTGAACTAAAAACTTAATCATTTGTAGAAATACTTACAATGCTTTTTAACCAGATGGAGATTAAAATGGAAGCGATATGAGCGACACAAGTACGCGAGTTCAAAATAATACCTTCTTTATGCACATAAAACTAAACTGGAACGAATTATTTGTCTTGTAGTTTTGTTTTTCCTGTGACACTTTTATCGGCTACCACATCATACCTTTACTTTTTATAAGTATTGCACAAAGTAATGATTTATGAATCAGGTTAATATATTTTTTATATTCGGCAGTCTGAAACGGGCCTTTTCTGTGGTAAATTCATGTTAGTTATAAAACGTGTGTGTTATTTTATTAGATAACTGAATACGTGTAGCAATATTCTTCAAATAAATTATCCACTTGATAGTTCATTCTCAGCCTAGATAATTTATTGAATAAAAGTTGTAACTAAAACACGACCTTTAGAAAAGTATGATTGTTAAAATACACAATACAGTTTTACTCATTAAGGCGGCCGCTTGGTGAAGGCAGTGCTTGCGTGTGTGAGGCGAACATATGCAAGGTGCTACGAGCTACGTCGGCTGGCATAATATTCCAGAGTAAAACGTTACGGCGGGCTGTGCGCACACTAAGAGAAGTCCTCACCTGGCTCATGGACAGTGTAGTACTTTGGACGTACAATACGGTCCATGAGCCAGGTGAGGAGTTCTCTTAAGTGCGCCGCCTACCCGCGCGTGAGAGACTCCAAAGCGACGGAGCAGTAAGGTCGACCTTGAAGCGCGCATCAAATGCCACGTCGCCTCAACGAGCCAAGCGCTTAACTAGCGTGCAAGCTTCCCGCAGAAAGGTTTTTACTATGGGACATTAAGCGGTGACCATCTAATTGTATTATTGGAAAGTCTGCAACAAATTTCAGGTCACGTCGCAATCTGAATTACACATACATCAGGTTAGTACATTTTGAAGTACGGAAGTCTGAAAAGGCCGTTTTTAGCCATGTTGGAGGGCTTAGAAACAGTATTTTTAATGAGTGTGGCGTCTTAACAATGAGGTTCCGACCTTCTCTGAAGTTTTTTTCTTATCGTACGTTGGCACAATGGGCACACGTGGAATATTATCGTAGAAAAAACCTGCTTACGAACACACTGCAATGCATTTAAAGTGTGGGGTAGGCTGCCGCCTTAATGTGCGCCAGTTTTCCCGCCGTAACATTCTTACTCGGGGACTTTAAGCAGTGGCCCTATCATTGAATTGTACCCGCTACTGTAGCAAAGTCTATAGTAATATTGTACCTCACTGTCTGGTACATACAACTTGAGAAACAACCGTCTGAATAAAGTGATTTCAGCTAAGTTTGAGAACTTCAAAATAATAGTTCCAATGTGCGTGATGTGATGCTTTAAAAATCATATCCACAAGTAGTCTGAAGTGTGTTCTCTTTTCGTAGATGTGTGTACTTTTACTCTCGTAATAAAATGAGCGTAGTAACAAGAAATGAACGTTAATGGTCACAAAGTGGTGTCCAGTAAATTTATACAAACCTTGGCAATTATAAACTGAGCCATATTTAAACAAATTGTACCTAACCTAAACTAATAAAACTTCACTTCAACAGACATTAACTTCACGAATAAGCTTAACTAATACAAACTAAACTACGTTATTAACAACTGAACTATATACATTTTTTCCAATAAGAAAACTTACTTTGATCATTAAAGTTAGCGTTTATACATGTCACCCTTGAATAAATAATAATAATTAATAACAATGTCACAAGGGAATTTTTGTTGTAGTGTTACAAGTTCACGTGTAAAACTTAAAATTCCACGGTCACTTCACTAGCGCCAGTCACCTCATATGTACAAGTCTCCTGTCTTGAGGCGGGGCAGCGTGTGACTTTATGTCAGTTGATTTAAAGCAATTTGAACACGAGCCAGTACAATCAACACGAGGCGAGGCCAGTTTACATTTGAAATTAAGATTGTTTGCTCAGTGTTACGACAGTGTGTGCAGAGAATCTCCTGACGAAAGTGTATCTGAGTGCATCCTCTGATATTTACCTGTTGAGCGGAACTTGTTAACGTTCTAGCTGACATTCAGAGTATATTAATACCTACCGGCGCAAGACATAATTCACACAATTATTACTTTATCCGTAATCTTCACTAATTGAAGTGAAAGTTGTCGGTGTTTATTCTTGGAACTTTATAAAAAAAAACTAACTACGTGAATTATTTCAGGCTATTTTTTTATATTTTTAAATTATAATTTCAAATGGCAATTTTCGTAAAGTAACCACACTTCCAAAGTTTTCTTCCAAGTTTTAAAATGTGTTTGATGTAAATATGCACACTGGAAGACGCTTGTCATAGAACATTTATACGCGGCAGATTGTGAAGAAAAACGGCAGTTACACAAACAGGAAATCATAGCACTTCGTTGCAAACACGTGGTTTGCTTGGTGTAGTCGATACACGACAATTCGAAGTGGATAGTACTAACATGACGCTACGTATCGTCCACGGTACAGCAGAGATATCCTTTATTTGTGTAGCAATGGTTCGTGGAAGGTTATGTATGGACTTGTAAATATATTTCTCCCATTCTGATTCTTATTTATCGTTCTAATTTGGTCACAGTGTTTCTTCGCTGTGAAGTGAATAGTGAAGAGATCTTGGGCAGCACTCAACATCTATGTCATTAGTGCTGGTGAGTGGTCACATGAGGTGAGTATACAGCAGCACAGGAACGAAGGGGCGGGGGAAACGGGAGATCCCCGAGAAAACCCACCGACCAGTACGATTCTCACAAGCGGGACCGACCCCGCAGGGAATCGTTCCCATATCACCTCTACAGGAAGCCCTAGTCCCTCGACGACTTCAGCCATCTTCTACTCACGTTACAGGACTTCTCAAAAAACTGACTCCCAGACGAAGAAATCAGCTTTTTATAACTACAGAGCTGTTACTGGAAGGTTGTCTAACAACCAGGCGCTGACAAAACGTGAATTCCTTGCCATGCCCACATGTTTCTATTGTTCCTGCGATAATTATATCCATAAGCGTAAGCTAGAACGGATATGACAAATATGGTTGGCAGTTTTGTTTCAAATGTTTTTACCGTCATTGCTAATATTCTGAAGACAAGAAATTATACGGGTCCCATCTAACAAACATTTAGCCAAAACCATAGTATTTACTGTCTTAAAAAAAGGATAACGAATAAGGTGAAAACCATTTTAAACGAAACTAACAATTTGATTTTTCGACGTGATGTACTTATGCATGTAAAGCCCTTTTGCTGAGGAAGCAATATATGAATCCTGGCTCTGTTAGGAGATAGTTACTCTCTGTAAGAAGCTGTGTAGTGAACTCTGAAGAGATTTCCGGATGACAAGGGGTGAGGAGGAGACATAGACCTCCAGTTTAAGGTGGCAGCGAATTATTAAAAGTAATATTCAATATTGATGCAATACTGCAAGTATGTTGTCTCTCTGTTAGTAGCCAGTGGAGGTAGAGTTCACTGCTTAGTACACAAGAGTACAAATATGCATAACGAATGTACGCTAACAGTCAGGCTGTTTCACACGCAAGGCGCATCTCTACTTATTTTTTGTAATTACTTTACCTTAACGAATAGCTAGAGATACAAAAACTTAAAACAGCATGTATCAGCACTCAACGATCTTTTAAAATTTTAAGTTGCATTTTTTGTCAATTACTTTATTCTTATTTGAAGTTTATTAAAAATAATTAAATTATAAACCTACTGAATTGTGGGGCATCCTCTCGCTGTTTGTGCAACATTTTTATATTTAACTAGCAGTCCTCCGCGGCTTTGCTCGCGAGTATTATTCGTAACTGATAATATTTACTTTAATTGAAAAACCTCTTTGTACACTAAATTGGTACTTCAGTCATCAAGTGTTAGAATGTCCAAGCGTTTTATTTAAAATCCAAACAACAATAATAAACATTTCTGAACGCACCACGGATTTATATAAATACGTGGAACAAACCAACAATGACAACGGTCAAACCAACAATGACAACCATCAAAATATTAAAATATAGTTTTTTTTTACTATCTTCCTCACAATTTTTGCCATATTTTCTCACCGTTTAAACCTTCCCTGGACTACGACAAACATTTCAAAACCAAAATCAGCTAAATCGACCCAGCCGTTCTTGAGTTTTAGCGAGACAAACGAACAGCAATTGATTTTTATATATATAGAAGAGAAGATAGAAGATGATTATTTTCAACTTGTTATTTCATATTGCTATAACAGTGTGTATTTTTAGTTTTTAAACAGTATTGTATTCTATATACGCCACGTTTGACTTCAGTCATTGTTAAATATTGAAACTGGCTAAAAACCTCGCTGCCAGGGCTCGGGCGCTCAATGTTCTAAAGGTATAGGAGACAAAATTACGTGGAAACTGTAGTTAAATACTTTGTCTTTGTGACTCGTGCAGTAATACCGTAGTATTGCATATTTAAGGTGGTACACCAGTTACTATACTGTTTTATTTTATTTTTACCTTTTTTAATTTTGAGAAGAAAAGTGTACCTTTCGCTATTATAGCGTGAATTCTGTTTATCTTACGCTACAGAAGAAACATAACAGTTAAACTTATAACGTATATTTAGGCCGTAGTAGGTCCAGCAAATTAAGGCAAATAAATAAAGGTTTCTACTTTTTTTAGCGATATTAATTTTTAACGCCTGAACGAGAGCAGATATAAGAATCTGTGTGGCAGTTTTGTTTAAAATAGCCTTCTCCATGTTGGCTGGTAATTTCAAGGCAGTAAATACTGTGGTTTTAGCTAAATAAGTGACTAACGAAATTCTCGTTAATTGACTTTTTAATCGAATCCATATAATTTCTTGTTAAAAAAAAAAAAAAAAAGAAAAAAAAAAAGAAGCTATAACGCAAAAGACATTTTAAACAAAACTGCCAGACAAATGTTTGGTTTTTGCTCTCGTTTAAACTTTAAAAAATTACTGCAGCAAAAAACAGTAGAAACTAAACAAGATGGCCTCAAGAATATGGCATAAACAGTTTGACTGATTGTAGCTTAAATATATCCGTTATTAGTTCAACTGCGATGTTCGTACTGTAAGGGGAGATGAACAATCGCAAAGTTCATACCTTTCTTCTCCGAATTTAAAATAAGAAAGAATAATACAATAATCTAATATGGCGACTGATGACCAACCTTTATAGGCGTGTTGTTGGACTATACTCAATCCATTCTAAGGTTGCAGCTAATCCATTCAAGCAAATGACAGTAAAATGTTTGCACAGCATAATTTTCTTTTGAAATGTTGAAAAATACAAGGTAACTGTGTTACGGCACAATAACAGTGTGAGGAATCAAGACATAATTCAACTGCTTTGATTTATTTCGTTAGCAATTTGTATTTGTGCTGCAACCTACGCGTGGACAGAGTATACAAGTAGCGAGATGGCGACCTGGGAGAGAGTGTGCAGTAAGGACTACTCCTGCTTGTTAATCACTTGCCTCCACACCTCTAAGAGCGAGGCACGTGTATTCTCCTGTCAACATCAACTATACTACATGCTAGAAAGAAAATGTAGTTTCTTGTTGGAGAGTTTGAAACAGGGAAAATTTCTGCGTCTAGTTTCGCTGCAATCTCTAAGGAACCATATACGAAACCTTACTAGAATTAAATTTAAAAAAGCTTGGAAATTACAGAAGTCATTTTACTTACTTTTAAAGTAAATTAATTACCAATCTCGCGTTTTAAGTTATCAGCAAAATGTAACTTAAAATTTAGAAAAGCCCCATGATTGGTCAGTTTATACCCCATATCGGTACTAGTGCTCAAGCGGCAGAAATGTTCCCTGTGGCAAACTTTGTGACCTGTTGTGTAATTAACCTCAGAGTGGAAGACTTGTCTCAGTATGAAGGCGACGACAGTATGGTCGTGACGTGACACCTAGGAGACTACGACGTCTCGCGAGCATTGCGTCCTTCACGCGTCTGGTCGTCAGCGAGTCTATGGTCCAGCGAGGACGCTATTTATACCAGCGGCTGTCCCGCGTCGTTCATAAATCAACCTCGGCGTCCCCCGCGGGCGTGACTGGTCCATCTACCCCCTCCTCTCCCACCATAACCCCCCTCCCCTGAGACTATGTATCGTGCCCTAGCCAGAGTTCCGTGACGGCGGCCAGTGACCTCACCCGTTATGCTGCGGTCACAATAGCGACGCCAATAATATAACTTGTCAGCCAATCAGCTACCGTGAAAAGTCAACGCGGCAAAAAAAAAAAAAAAAAACAGAATTTATGTTTGTACCCAGATGTTAGTGAAACTGGTAAGTTGGTAGTCGAATACACTGCTTCTTCTTGCGTGAGATTTTTGTTTGTTATTATAAGCAAACCATAAACTTTTCAAGCAATCGGGTGATTTTGCCTTTAACGTCATAAGTAGGGATGTGAGTGGATATTTAAAATGTGATCTTTGAAAATAACTGTGCAATGGGAGTGCATGATTGAATTTAGTTACTTGGACATACTCCATTGCGATATATATATATATATATATATATATATATATATATATATATATACACGTACATATATATATATATGTCAAAGAAAAAGATAATAAAAACTTAAACAAGCAAAGTATGCGTTAAGTCAACAGGATACATACACAACATACAATGACATAAATTGAATCGGGCCAAATAAAACAAGGACAAAAAGATAAGAAATACAAATAAAGCTAAAAAAAAAAATCAAAATAAAAATCGAAAGAAAACCCAAGAGACCACGAAGACAGACAACGCTGGCTTCAGGTCTGCTGTGGCAAAGGGACAAACAGACAAACTGTATTACCCACAAAATAAATAAAAATACGACACACCAATTAGGCGAAACAAAACCAGTATTATATCAGACACGAACAGAAAGCAACATGCAACACAAACGATGAGACGAAACAAAAACACGGTGGATATCAGACACGAACAGGAAAACAACAAGCGACATGACGATAAGACTAAAGAACACAATAGTTTTCCAGACAGACAGTATAACGACGGTTCGTGAACTGTAATCTGTTCCCGTCATCAGGTAGACACACATGTTTCAGGAACACGAGTGCGACTAATGAGGAGGAAATCCATGGGTATATCGAGTAAACCCACTTATCCTGCTCAGCCAATGGAAGACGAGCTGTATCATGATTGGTCGCGGACCATAGATCGACTGTGATTGGTTGTGGTGGGTTGAGTGTTTTGTTTTTATTTTATGTTGTAAATTTGTTTCTCTCTTAATTGGATCCACATATTTGTTAATTCAGTGCTCTGATGACTGAAAATATGGCTATTGCTGATAATAAATGCTGATTCATTGTTTTTCATTTAATTTTGTCGGTTTCCCGAAGTCTATATGAGTCATCCCAAGGAGTTTTGTGACAATTTTCCCCAACATGATCGGCCAGTATAGAACACAAAACATTTTTGCAAGAAAACGAAACCCAAAAATCTATACTAGTCTGATAATTTCTGCCTGCAGTAGCGCTTTTCCGCACATAACCAGGGTGCATTGACTGTGATGACCACCGGCTACGAGGGAGGAAGTGACGACTTACTTGGAGCCGCCATGGAACAGCTCTATTTATGTCCGCTGTACAAGACTGATAATTGCTGCCAGGGTGGCGCTTGTCCGCACCTACATCAGGGTGCATTGCGTTTGTGAGGGGTGATATGAGGTAAGTATGGAGCAGCGCTGGAATGAGGGCAATGATTCCTGGCTAGAAGATGGGGCTGACGACTTTCTTGGAGCGGCCACGGAACAGCTCTATTTCTGCCCACTGTACATGACTGGTAATTGCTGCCTGCGGGAGCGCTTCTCTGCCCACCCGCCAGGGCGCATTGACGGCGATGATCCGCGGCTTGGAGGAGGGGAAGGGAGCCCGCGAGGTGTTTGTTTTCCAAGGCCTGATTTGCATCTCGCCTCCACCTGGGCGCAGCTATACGGACTGGAATTTTTATCTGCTGGCCGTCTCGGTGAATATGCATGAGGGACAGCGAGGATCGGACATCGGACATATCACGGCCCACGTCTCACGGCGTATCGATAGTCGAGAAGAGACTTGTAACTAGACGCTAGATATACTGTTATATTTGTTACATAGATACAGTTACAAGTTACAGTACGTGTTATTTCTGCAGCATTCGTTGTAGGGATTACGATGACTTCACGTTTCACTTTTTACACGTCACACCTTCAACCTCACGTAAGAATCGAACTCCTAGACAAACATATTTGAACGGGGCCTATCAAAATCTCGTTACTTTATACTTATGCTCACTTTTATGTAACGAACATATTGCTAATGTGAAGCTTTTACGTTAAAGTGATACGTGAAAGAAGAGCACGTGATCTTTCATGCCAATCACTTTCGCAAGAATTAATGCCTCCTGTAGACATGTTATGTTTATCTGCACTCGACTCATGATTTCCTGACATTTTTCACTGCATTCTTACGGCTTACCTTAAAGATCTTAATATGGCACCTTACGTGTTCACGTCTTACGCACACGTTAACGTGATAAAGTTGTAATTGATAAGTTAAATGGAAGTTACCGTAATCCCGATCGTACTTCCAGACACTGTGTTTCACAAACATAAGTTTGACGAATGCGTATCTGACAGTGTTTGAGGTGGCTGCATATAATCAGTGAGAACACAACAACTTAACAGTGTTATAAAGTTACAGCAAGATGTTCCACAATCACAATAGCGCGATGGTTGCAACCCGAAGGGTACGATGCGACAAGAAAAATTGTTGTTATCGTCAACACTTGCTTGGGTGCCACGCGACAGATACATGGGGAAAAAAATACATGTAGGCCTAATATTGAACGACTGCCATTTAAATTTAGATTACTTTATCATTTTTCTGTTTTTATTGTAATAGACTTTTGACATTTGCACGTGTGAAAATAGTCGTAATCGCACGTGTTTTTTAAAACGCTACGATTTGCTTATAACAGAAAAAAAAATATCTCGTTAAATAAATACGATGTACTACCCATTTCACCAGGTTCACGAACATTTAGGCACAACATTAAAATCCTTTATAAGTAGAGACATGCAAAATTCGCGTTATCATTTGGTAGTAGTCTAAATTTCACTTTCCTATACACGACAGAGCGTAATCTGCGATTCAATTGGACACAAACTTTTATGTGTTGTGTGTTACGTCTTTACAGAGATTGGCCTCTCTACCGTGTAAGCATTCTCCGCGGCGAGCCTCGACGATATCAGTCAGTGGAAGACATCGAACGAGCCTATAGTCACTTGGAGTCTATTCAGTTGTCAGAAAATAAGGCGTATTTTGCATGTCCCTATTTATAAGCTTTGTCGCGCTGATGTCACAAAAGTCGAGACACTGATTGGCTGAGAATTTTTGTTATTCGCGTCACATCAGTCGCGCCATTGTAATTTCAGCATTACGAGTGGCCGCCGTGGGTGGGCATATCGGCTAGGGCGCTCGCCACCCACCGTGGCAATACATGTTCGATTCCCTGGTTCTCTAATGTAGGTATGTACGAGGCTGTTGGTCGGTGTATTTTCTCCTGCTCTAGCATTTCTGTGTTGCTTCATTATCGCCTCGTATTATTCTCGCCTCGATTCGTAGCAGGAAATTCATTATTTTATATGTATACTTATTTTGCTGCTATCTCTGGTTACTTTTAAGCATTAAATATGTACGTCCTGTAGTTACTTGTCGAAGTCAAAACTGTACTTTAGTTGAAACTTTTCCAATATAATAGTTAGCCAAACATAAATTTACAAAAAATATAAAATTGTGTGTTTCGTGAAAACTAAAATTATTCACGGGCGTTTGTTTGCAATTTTATGAAATGGGAAAAATATAAACGTTTTTAAAATACCTTTACGGGACCGTTAGGTACAAATTGTTTAATAACGTAGTTTCATCTGTGACATTCACCGCATGTTTCAGGACGTATTATATTCATATACACGTGTTAAATTTTGATTCGGTAGGGTGCCGTTTTGGCAGTTAAGACAAATAAGAGTGAGTTATTGGTTATGTTGAGCGCCGTGGGCTATGATTTATCATGATTACTACATTTGTTGAGATAATTTTGGAAATAACGGCTGATATCGAAAAATCGATTGACAATGTTGTTTAAACTTTTTCACAACTAAGACTAATTTTTTAAGAGAAAAGAAACGATTTTGCGTAGTTTGTTAAGATACGGAAATGTAACGATTTAAATAATTATATTATTATTTAAGTGTAAGAAAACGACCCTGTGTTTATGTAGGAAAAATAGTGTATGTATTAAAAACGATTAGGAACAAACATTTCGTGTTCGTTTTTGATACCAGATATCTTTTTGGCTTATAAAGTATTTCTCTCAAAATCTGTGTAATAGGTGTGTCTTAACAGTGATGTGACGTGAGTATGGAGAGGAGGAGAAACATGTGGGCTGGACCCCGAGTTAACCCACTGGCGAATGTCAGTGTCAACTATCGTGTTTGAGCTGACTGTACTTCTTGAAGGAAGTGTGTTAAGAGTTTGTTGTTGAAACAGAACTCCGTAATGATGCACTACGATGTTATTACGATGGGACATGTTGCGACAAGTTAAACTGGCTATTTCAGAGAGCAGTGTCTGGAATTATGGACACAGTCTGAGGTAATGGTGCCTTATAATTTATCAGAGAGAATTTCGTATTAAACCACACATTAAATGATGCAAAAAGTTAACGCACTTAAAAATATTAAACACTTGTTTTGGCAATCATGGTCTTCGTCATGTGAAACTTGATACAACCACAATGCATCTGTTGCAACGAACTCGATGCAATGTGCACACTTTAAAAAGTAAACATATGTCGCGACGCCAATATTCCGCGCAACATTTTCATCGCCCTGGAACCGAGACATACATCTGCTTTACCCTGATTGGCCACATTTGATCGCGACGTATTGCAGTATTGTGGAACCTTATTCGCACGGCAGGTGACAGTATTCGCCTACACCGTGACAATGTCAGCCTTCTCTTAGTTTGTTTCAGCGCCCACGTACTGACCTCAACCACGCACCTTTCTTCGTCCCGCCGTGGTAGTGGATGACTCGAGCTGCTTCTAGACACTTGGCGTAGACTAGGATGATATTGTACGAGAACATATCAGAACATTACGCGCTAACATTCACGACTAATTTTTTCCAGTAGATTCATCGACATTATTTTTCTGTTTTACAAAATATAAACAGCCTTCTTTCCTATACATCTTGAGTTGAGATGATAGTTTATCGCGGGAAAACTTGACTGTTTGCTGGATTTCAACATACTTGCAGCTTATTAGATTGTTACTGGATTTCTCTTGTACTTGAATCTGTTGTCCTGTTTGACTAAGCCAATAAGAATCCTGCTATTGTAATATGTGATGCTTATTATTGGTCTGTAGACAGCTACGTTGTGTCAGACGTACATCCCCAATCAGATATGTTGCAAAAAACTGTAGAATTTTCAAGGGTATGTTGTCACAAAACATTATCACGATATACCATCATTTCTAATTATAAGTTATACAGTTCCGACAATATTGTGAACGACAGTATTGATATTATTAGGTCTGCATATGTTACAATGGAATACTCTATAAGCTGATAGCTAATTCAGTGCTTGACGCTAATTGGCGAAGCCACACTCAACGCCCGTGTTAGTCACTATTGGTGGAGAGAGAGGGAGAGAGCGAGATTTTTGTCAGCGCTTAACATCTAGGTCTTTAGCGCTAGTGAGATGTGACATGAGATGAGTATGGAGCAGCGCCGGAATGAAGGAGCGGGGGAAATGGGAGGTCCCCAAGAAAACCCGCCGACCAACGGCATCGTCCGGCACGATTCCCACATGCGAAAATCCGGGGACCCACTCCGCCGGGAATCGAACCCGGATCGCCTTGGTGGGAGATGAATGGTCTGGCAACTCGGCTACCGCGGCCCCTGTTCTGAACCATTAGCTGTCTCTGGCTTCGTAGTCACTCAAACTTCAGGCAGTGTTCGTCTATTGTATATGTTACAGGGGGTTTATCCTTTTATTCCAGTACTTAAGAATAATAATAAAAAACTGGATCATCAGATTTATTTAAACATTATTAATTTAATAATTTTTAAGTAAATTCGTGTGAGGGTATTTTTTTTTCTCAGCCATCAGATTCGCTAGAAATTTAAATATAAGTAGAATACTTCGTCAGTGTTTTAAGAGAAAACAATCGATAGCCGAATGTTGCGGTTCTATGCACTCCTCAAAATGTTACAGGGAAATAGAATGAAAGGTTAATTCTAAAATTGAATGAAAATTTTCAAAATATCAGATGTTGAAAAACATTAGGCTACAAGGGCCTAAGCTTTATAGCTTATAGGTAGAGGCACGATTATTTCACGTATTGATTTTAGGTCAGGTTGAATGTCAATAATGTATACTTCACTACTCCTTGTGTGTTTAGACGACAGCTGTTTCAACACATCTTTGACGACTGCAAGCCAGTGATAAATAAGGAAACAAGTCGTGCTGGTAACACGTGTGACAGTTAGGAGCCAGTGTATATTTGACTTTGGCCACTGTGTGTATAGGTATGAGAAGTCTAGGCTGTTGCCAGATTTATACGCGAAATACTCGTGCCTCTACTTATAGGAGCTTAAAAAATAGATGTGTGCAAGAACTAAAGAGAGAGAGAGAGATATAGAGAGAGAGAGTTGGAACTTATTTATCGAGATCGAACAAGGGACCCTTCGAAGCTCAGCTGTGAGAGAGAAGTTGCCACCCTAGTATACGATGGCACGCCGACTGTGCACTGAGTAATTTTTTTTTAACAAAATATATTTGGTTTGGTGGAGTGAGTGCAGTGAAACAGTTTGTCTGTACAAGGAAATTGAAAAATTTGTTGCTGAAGGAAAATTATTTGTTGTTTTTATTTTTGTCCCAAATTGTAAGAGTTGGTTTAAACAACAAAATATATTTTGGTTTATATGGAGATTCGTTTTTAAAAATTAAAAACGATTAATACAATCGGTATTCTACTTTTTACCTGTGTGACTGGTGGTTGTAACATATTTAATGAACCCTGACTGGCTGCGCTTTGAACGGGAATAAATTATGTCTCTAGAAGAATACCTTGTCGAGGGCATGATATTTACGCAGATTGTATTGTCCGTGTTAATATCTGTGTTGTACTTTATGTTTTGTTTGTTTGTATTGGAGTTATGTGTACTAGAAAGAACGTTCATTGAGAACCTTCACAAATAATGGTATTATGCAAATAGTCAAGTTATCATTTGTAAGTATTTTCTCAACTAAAGTTCGTATTTTCTTATGCCAACGAATTAACTTTGCTGCGTTTCACATTTTCCTCTAAGGAAGCTAAATATTTTGCTATAACATGAGTAAGAGTAAGATCTGTTAGTGTACAGCTATTAAATTCTATCTACGATAAATTGAGCCTTGTAGGCCTACTGTATACATACATTGTGAATTATATTCCCATAGTAACAGGCATATGCTTATACTTGGCGGATTATTACAAACTGGCAAAAAATGCAGTCTCAGCTGATCTCAGTAGGTATATATATATATATATATATATATATATATATATATATATATATATATATATAAAATTTTGAAACAAATGTTACCTTACAATTTTCTTAGCGTACTTTAAATAAAGAAAATCATTTCCAGATTGCTGAATATATACAAATTTTCTTGTGTACATTTTACAATTCTTACGTAACATTGATACGTTTTGTAATATTCGGTCTTTCAGTTACATAAGGAACAGAAACGAGAATTAAAATTTCGTGCTGTGTAGTCGCGCTGGTCGTCTTTCACTCGACCCAACATAAAAAAAAAAAAAAAACGGTGTACGTTCGTTTTTGTCGGGTCATCCCACACGTACCGGTTCCGTTCCGTTGTGGATGATGAATATTTTAAAATATCTCTTGTGCGAGGAACCGACTTCCACGATAGCCTGCGAGGCAGGCATTTCACGCTACGCCCTTCTCTGCCTACACGTAACGTTAGTCCGCTGTAAGACTGAGTTAGTTCAGGAAAAATTGTTTTCAATTTATTACGTTCACAAGTCGGTCCACCGCTTTTCTCAGCGATTAACTCTCTTGATTACACCATGCAAAACGCATCTGGCACACTTTGCAAACGTTTCTTCGTTAATTATTTGCCAAAGGATTTTTCCTAAAACTACAATGAAATAGTGTACGTTCCAGGGGTGCCCACAAGAGAGGATCGTTTCACAAGTCGTGTATTAAAAATTTTTGGCGGGAATTTTTTTTCAAGAATAAAATGTTTAAAC
>PNEQ01071967.1:28573-45726 GCA_003012365.1 Medauroidea extradentata
GGGGGGGGTTCTAGGTGGGGGGATTTGCACGTTGGGTCTTGGGGGATAGGCACCCCTCGTATGTTCATTACATACAGGGTGTCCAGAAAAATCATCTCATGATAAGCACAACGTGTGAATCCAAGGACTCAATTGGAGACGAAGACGTTAGTGGCAAAATGTTGTACGACATGTTACGTACACAGTGTGGCAACATTGCACGGAGAAAGAACCTTTTGTGCTTCACGTCCAAGTATTATTTTATGTATGCTACGTCAAGTAAATATAGAATCATGTTTGGACTGATCGGGATTATAACCTACACTCATAATACACAGGTCAGAACAGAAGTAGTAAGACAAGTAAGATATCTTTGGAGCACAAGAGAGGACTAACTACACTGCCATGTTGCCACATTGTGCTTGTAAGATGTCGTCGTACAACATCTTGCCACTAACGTCTTCTCCTCCAATCTACCCCAAGTTTCGTGTCGTGTGCTTAATAGGCGATTGTTTCTGGACATCCTGTATAGTATTTTTATTTTCAACACAATATATTCTTAGACTGTTAGTGAAGACTGTTATCCTTATTGTTTTATTTGCACCGAATTAGAAGTCAATGACTGGAGACCTGAAAAATTCGCGGCTTCCCTGACCTTTAGGATAGCTTCCAAGAATGTATGTGAAATCGTGCAGACAACAACTGTTTATTAGCTGCTCGCTGACACTGTGAAGTGGGCCTGTATTCAGCTACAGTTGTATTATTGGCTCAGCTACTTCCAGGAAGTGTCGAGTAAGTCAATGACCAATTGTGAACGTGATACACACCTGTAGTTGCTGGAACTCTAGCTTGCGCACAAAAGAAAACGTGAATTTCTCTGGTCGCAAATAGAAGGTGGCGATTTTTAATCGCCTCCCTGGCTTGGGCCCAGAACAAAACATGAATTTGTCAAGTCTCCACCAATAATATAAGGTGAGGTGTTGTAATGTACTACGTTATTCTGTTATGCGGGTACACAAAGATACGAAGACACTGAATCAGCTACGTCACAAAATGAATTCGGGTGAGCATAGAATAGTGAATTTTAGTCTGTCGCCATATAATAACTACACTGTAAAAATTTGAGGTAAATCTACTCTACATGTAATGGAAGCTAATTACCTCTACAAGTGAGGGAAAATTACTATACTCTAACCATTCCAAGATTGCAGCTTGTGTCACTCCGCCTGTTCCCGCGCTTGAACGACATTGGCTGTGCAACAAACCGTCGCATCACCTCCGCGTGTCTCGCGAGCTGTCGACTGGCGACAAGCGGAGAAACGGAATCGCGCCTCGCTGTGGAGGAAATGGAATCACGATAGACGTGGCGTCGTCGCGTCGGTCGTAGTTAATACATTCCATGCACATATAGTATTTCATGCGCACAGAGTGATATATTACAGAGGATTAAAAAACGTAACTAAACGATAAAATTACCTATCCCGAACTAAAACACAGAAATTTAGCGTAGGACCTATTTCCTGTTGTAACGACACTGTTAACTGACCAGCTAACCACTGGTCGAGAGCTCACACTTGACAGTGTTTATTACTGCTGCAACCTTGGAATGGATACAGTATAAACATGTGTCAAGGAAAGTTACTCAACTGGTAATGTAATTTTTCATTACATATTGTCGCAGTCCTCTAGGACAATTTGATATAACGCACGAGCGAAACTTCCTAGTGGTTTGTGTGACGAATACACTACCTTGCGAAAATTTCCACACACATTCGGAAATCAAGGTTGGGGAATGCTACCATACATATGATGAGTAACATTACTAACTTTGTTTACAGTGTAGAGATGATGTTTTATCGCGGGAAAACTTGATTGTTTGCTGGGTTTCAACGCACGTTCAGCTTATGTAAAGATTACTGGCCTTCGTTTGTCCGCGGAGCTGTTATCCTTCTTTACTGAGCCAATAAGAATCCCTCTGTTGTAATATTTGAAGGCTATTATTGATCTGCAGACAGCTACATGGTGTCACACGTATATCACCCCAACCATACATTTCACAATACCTACAGTTTTTTCGAGGGTATGTTGACACTAAAAGTTTTCGCGACATACCATCATTAGAGACACTGGAAAATCGCGGGAATAGTTGACTGTTTGCTAGGCTCCAACGTGATGTATATAACACTGAATGTTTTGTATCAAAATTGGCTATCGTTAGAGATGATGGTATATCGCGAAAATGTTTTGTGCCAAGATAGCCTTGAAAACACTGACACAACGTAGCTGTCTGCAGACCAATACCAGGCATCCAATATTACAATATCGGGTTTCTTATTGGCTCAGTCAAATAGGGCAGCAGCTCCACGTACAAGCTAAAGCCAGTAATCTTCTGGTAAGCTGGGCGTGTATTGAAATCCATCAAACAGTCAACTTTTCCCGCGATAAACCATCATCTCTAGCTATCGTTTATTTGTAGCATTTTTACTCTTTACAACAGGCCCAGTTAGAACTGCACAGCTTGGACACACAGCGTGTGTGATTTGCTCCAAAACTGTTCACACGTGTCACGGTTAATACAGTAGTGGATCCAGAGCAAGGTTTTAGGGGGGGGGGCGAATTATACAGATTCCCCTTATTAAAGCGGGGGGTCTGGGGGTTCTCCCTCGGAGAAAATTTGGATTTGAAGGTGCATAATGGTGCTATTTAAGCAGTTTTATTATCACTATACCATTTTTTTGTACGTATATATATAAAAGTAAATAATTGGTTTCAGTGGCGGATTTAACAAAAATACTTCTTTAATAGGCGTCTGCATGGACCCACCGCCTGGTTACATCCCTGGACCGAACTTCTGTTAACAGATTACCGTAACAAAAAAAAACCCTTCTACAAATGAGTTGCTAGCGTGGCTAACTGTTGCCAATTATTCGCGCTGTTAATACGAACTAAAAGTAGACAGGCAAAAATGTATTCGAACCTTAAATACAGTATACTATATTATGTAATACCGACACACTGTTGGTGTTGGCAATGCAACTTCTCCTTCGCAAAATCGTAAAATAAATAGACGAGTAATTACATGGGGGAGGAAAATACACAGCATCTACTGAAAACAAGCTACATTTTTCGTTATCAGTCGAGTTTATCTTTAGATGAAATTTTTGTCAGTTTCAGTGTATGTTGTGTGTTTCTCGACGTTTCTGTTTCTTGACGGATTTAGTTAAATATTACCCATACGAGTTCTTTTAGACATGGTAACCGGTAATAAAAGAACAGCAATAAATTTTCTTAATAGTTTTAACAGAAAAATAACGTTAGATCTAAACATATAAAATTAAGCGCAATATCATACAAACGAATCAAGAACTTTTATTTTATTTACAGCACTCTTTAAGAAACATCAAAATGTCTCATAAAAATTTTCTAGCATCGAATAATAAAAAAACGTTTAAAAGTTTATAGCATGGATTCTACACATCTCAAAGAAAACATTACAAATAAAATTTAAACTGACTTAGAGGTATATATGCAGAGCTCACAAACACTGCAAAATTTCATAAGATTATTCAGTAATTTACACTATTTTTTTTTCAAGTATCCAACGCGAAAAAAAAAAATAATAAGTTACTTCCCTATATGCTACAAAATGTTCATAACGATTCAACAATACAAGAAATTTACATTTAATTACCAAATCTAGACGGCGGTTACCTGATTTGGCAAACAGGCAATAATTTTCACATTTTGACATAAATGTCACTATGTATATTCAGTAAAGATAATTAATTCAGACACTCCTCACCCGTCCATGAACACAGCCACGTCTTCAAGTGTCTTATGTAGAAAAATATCGTTCTGCACTAGTCACAGTAACTGGCAATATAACCCGCACCAAAAGTATAGTGTTTTAATTGATGGAAACAGGTCCCTGTTACAGTTCAAATATGCATCCATCACACTTGTTGTTGGAAGACATTCTTGATCATGCTCCCTACGTAACTGTAAACTGCCATTATTGCAACTCACTTTCTAATACTTTTCTTGCTACCTCTTTTTGTGTCCTAGAAATCCGTGGTGGTTTTAAACAATATTCAAGACGTCCCGAAAAAAAACTTCCGTCTATTAAAACAGACGGAGTACGCAATCATAGACTGTACAGCTGGAGAGTCATGGGCGAGAGCCTTGGTGTAAGATCTTCGAGAATATTGTCGAGGGTAGGGATAAACAAAGTTACTGTAAAGTATGTTTCTATGTCACCTGCTGTAGAAATATTTGGTCGGTGTTGTTGTCATTTACGTGTCGCTACTGATGGCTTATCAGGAACGACCAGTTCAAAAAAGGTGTGGTAATATGTTTGGATTGGTCTCATATAATTACCAGTTGCATTAACGCCACGTGGTTGCAGTATTAAACAAAGATATAGTAAACTGCCTCATGTATATGTGGAGGACTGCGTGCTATGTGGGGTTAGCGGAAGAGGCTGAGCAAATACAGAACTTGGTTACCAAAATAGCTGAAGCTGTACCGGCGTGTGAATTCCTAGACAAATAGTGTCGTGAGTTGTGGTAGGACTGCGAGCAACTGACGGACGGTGGACGTAGTATATGAGGTGGCGCTAATGAAGACACTGTAGAGCGGGCGTAGATCGCGCCACGCCCCGAGACGCCACATTACCACCCTCCCTCTACCGCCTCTTCACATCTACGTCATTGACTGTTAGACTACCCGTGGAGACCACGTCCATGTAGGACTTAACTGTTCCCACTGACGCTGACTACTTCCTCTCGCCAGTCGTTCTTGTTCGCCACTGTTCGTGTATCTTCGCTAGTATTCCAGCCTCCACCCCTCACGCGCCCCTTTCTTTCCCCGTCCCCTATGAAACTAGGCTAACTTAGATCAATTTAGGTATGTTTAAATACAAAAAAACTGCTGTTCGTTTAATCTAAGAACGGACTTGCTAGGTTAGGGAACTATAATAATTATTAATCCTGTCCCCTAATGTAACAAAACCGTCCTTTAATTTAGCGAACAGAATTTCTGGCATTTATACTAACGTTAAATAACAGAAACTTACCTACGACTTTCTAAACTAACGTAATGTACGCATGTTCTCCTCCAAGATAAGAAAATTACATCAGAATGAAAGTGAATACGCACTAATTATTATTTGCGTAAAGCTCTGTTTCTAGGTTACAAACATTTACTTCGTACAACGTTTCATTTACGTTTTAAACGCTTCAAATTACGCAAAAAAATGTTTCGAAAGTTACCTAATAACATGTAATTGAATAATATGCTCGATTTTATATTTCGCCGTGGTTGTACCTTACGCCATCATCCCTTTCTACCTTTTCAAATACATTTTCTAAAACAGGAAATGTATGCCACACACTTTGAAGTAATAAGTTTGTGGCAATAAAGCGCATATCTGGAGCTACGCGAACAGTACAAACGTAATCTTTTACTGATAATTGTTATGGCAGTATCGGTACCCATTTGTAGAACAAAATTACTCTTTTTTTACGTCGAACGTGATGGAATTATGGCTTGTCGCACAGCTTCGAGTAGCATATTTCTCTTGGCATTGCGAGGGCGACTGCAAAATAATCGGGAGCCTTATAGGCAAGGGCGCTCATATCATAGGTTGTAAGGGGGGCCAAGATCATAATATATGTTTATGTCAATAGGAACTGATACAGTCTGTTTATAAATTTGTAGCCACTGGCACATTTCGACACATGAAACCGCGTTGATTATGAAACTTATCAAACTCCAAAATTGTTTTCTATACGTTTTATTAAAAAACAAAACTGAACACATTGTGGAACATCTGTTAGGGGGGGGGGGACTTAGGCCCCACACTGCCCCCCTCATGGGCGCCCTTGTTTATAGGTCAGTGATTCAGAATTTAGCACTTAAGCGATGTATAATTAGGATGAGCTATCGCCGGTGTGTGAAAACCACAGTTCGTTCATAGTGATCGCGACATTTCAGCTGTCAGGCTTGACGCGCTACCATTTATGGTACGGTAAGACCGTTAAAAATTCTCTTATCTGTGGTTGTTCGATATACATCACATGGGTTGATTCCGTTATGTAGGCGATGGTAGCTTCTCTGTTCCTGTAAAGTCTTAGAACGAACGAAGCTATAAGGTCGACCTTGAAGTGCGCATTAAATGAAGCACCATCACGACGAGGCAAGCACTGAACTTGTGTACAAGATTCCCTCATATCCCGTCATCAGAATCTCAGAATATTGTTGGAACAGTGCAGAGAGAACTATTGTAGCAGCGTGCTGTCCCCTGAGCCGTATTGCGATACTTATTTTTTTATTTTATTGCAATAATTTAGTTGTTAGTGTATTAGACTATGTATAATTGTTCAACATCATCTAGCACACATAAACAATCTACAAACCACTACGTGGCCCGCGGTGGCCGTATGGACAGACCATTCGCCTCCCACCAAGGCGATCCGGGTTCGATTCCCGGCGGAGTAGGTCCCGGGATTGGACGATGCCGCTGGTCGACAGATTTTCTCAGGGATCTTCAGTTTCCCCACCCTGCTCCTGACGTCACCCCTCAACAGCGCTAAAACCTCGATGTTAAGCACTCACTCAATACAATCCACTATATTTAACAGTAAAGCAGGCGGTAACATTACCTAATACAAGTTACCGAGCGAGGTGGCGCAGGTAAATCTTTGGTCTTGTGTTCGGGAGGACCCGGGTTCGATCACCTGATTTCGGTTTTCCACGTTTCCTGAAATCACTCCAGGTGAATGCTGGGATGGTTCTGTAACAAAGACCATGGGCGACTCCTCTCCCAGCTCCTGTCGTTTTTACGAAGTTGGATCTCATCGTGTCTAAAGACCTCGCTGTCAACGAGGCGTGAAGCCCGCTTACCTTACCTAACACGAGTTGACACAAAATGTACTATGTATTTGAAATGAACCACAACTGTTGTAACTCACTACTCATGACTAGAGCTACAATTTTGTCGTGAAAATATGTTTGCATCACTTTGTTTCTATGTCTTACGTATACATAGGCAGCTTTGCTTCATGGTTATCGACAGAATGTGTATGCTCAGACACGTGTCTTATTTGACTGCACCAATCACACGATAGTTGTGGCACCACACGTCTGTGATTGGCCAGTAGAAACCCAAGACATGCGAGGGTTCAAACATCCAATCACTGACCACGTAGCAGAGCTGCAGATGTGCGCATGAAACATTGTAACCGATTTATTCAGAAGTCTTTTCGCCATAAAATCGTGGTTCAACTCATTACTTAGTAATGTGCGACATATGTAACACATTGTTGTGATGTATTGTTCTGTGGATAGTACCTATTTATACAAAATACAATTGCGAGTACTACATACATACGTTCCTTTTGGTGCTAAAAAGGTTCGCACACTAGTGACAATGTGTTTTTTTAATTATCGTGAAAGCAGTTGTAAAATAAACTACAGGTATAACGCAGTTCGAGCAATAATGGCATGGCACCGTTATGTACACGGTAGACAATCACAATTCCTGTGGTACCTTATTAACGCTTGTTTATTTACAGTTGTTGAGACGTGAAAAGAATCAGATATGCAATAAAACCATCCAGCACACAGACACACACCTCGCTATGCAGGTCATGTCGCGTGGGATGTTATAAAAAAGAGATTGGGTCGCAGATGTGTGGAAGAAAACAAGAAAAATAAAAGATTATATGTTTCTTCGCATGTGACGTATTTTTCCTGATACAATTTTCGTCGACGTATGATATTGGAAAGATTCGCTATGTAGGTGTTCTCTTTTTTGTTTCCTCTTCCAACCACGGTGAGGAAGCTCGGGGCAATCTCGTCTTGCAGGAAAGTTTTAATGCGGCAGTAAAACAGAGACAAGAACATAACGGATAAGAAAGGATTGTCGCTCCAGGGGGGAGTTTTTAGTTGCATCATAAATAAAAAACTCCGAGAGAGAGAATCTATGTTTACATTTAGTCATAACGCTTTGTGCGAGATGCTGGGCGGCGTTAACGCTGCAAATCATCTTCGGCCACAGCTTCATCGACTCTCGTCCGGAGCTGAGAAGGAACTTCCTGCAAGAGAAGTAGCTATTGGAAGACTTCGTATGTAATGTCAGTATTTGTACGTATATTCCTATACATAACAGCTCCGGAAAT
This sequence comes from Medauroidea extradentata, assembly GCA_003012365.1. Taxonomy (NCBI): domain Eukaryota; kingdom Metazoa; phylum Arthropoda; class Insecta; order Phasmatodea; family Phasmatidae; genus Medauroidea; species Medauroidea extradentata. Next base: position 36,733 of record PNEQ01071967.1, read on the forward strand.
ACTTTTTTTTATTTGAGAAAAGGTAAACATATTATTCATCGGTGTAACGTTTGACTTTATTTCTAACAAATGTCATTAAAGAGTAAAAAAATTGTGAAAATAACTTTAAAAAAATGGTCTATGTATGACTTAGGTGCTCAGTCTCATTAAGGTAAACAAAGTCGGTGAGATATGTTGGTCAGCGCTTAACATCGATGTCTTTAGCGCTTGTGGGAGGTGACATGAGGAGAGTATGGAGCAGCGCCGTAGTGAGGGGACAGGGGAAATGGGGGATCCCCCAGAAAACCCACTGACCAATGTTATCGTCCGGCACGATTCCCACGTGAGAAAATACAGGATTCGACCCTACCGGGAGTCGAACCCGGGTCGCCTTGGTGGGAGGCGAATGTTCAGACCATTCGGACACATCTTGTCATCTGTGGTTTAGTTCTATGGGTTTGTAAACGTGCAATGATATTCTATTGTTGCTGATCTTATTTGCGTGCTATTGTAGAAAACAACAAGGGCGATTAAGACATGGAAGATCGCGTGCTGTAAGGCCTACTGTTGACTGCTCAAGCCTTGTCTCATCGCCTTTAAGTACTATGCACTCAACAGTTAAGGGCGTGTTCCCGAGTTTTTTTTTTTTTCAAACTGGTGCCAATAACTCAAATTTTTTTAACCAAAAGTTTTGAAAAAAATTGAGTCAATGTGCAATCACACGATGCGCAATACTGTGGACGCGTTTTTTTAAAAAATAATATACCTTTCGCCAGCAAAAAAATAATTTTCTTCATTTTTGCTTATTTTCACGACGAAAAACGTGGTACTCTGGGTAATGAAATTTAAAAAACCCGTTCAGTATAATTCTACAAAAAAATTCAGCTGCAAATTATAACATAGGCCTATAAGTGTCAAAACTGTGCAGCAAAATTTTGATATGAGTATTAGGTAGCAATAAAAAAAAATATTTTCGAAATCATTGCAAAACACCGTAACAAGGCCTTAAGGGGATTGGTGAATGGAAAACCGACAAATTATTATAAATGCACATGGTAGGCCTATCTTTTAGAGCGGCAACTGTCATTACTTCCTTGAAGTTACTTGTCCTTACAACAATACTCGTAGTTGTCGCTGCACTCATGAGAAGTTTATGAGGACTTTACAAGTTCACATATACTTTCAGAACGTCCTTTCTTGAGCACGTATTTTATGTCGTACCTATATCAATGAGGGAGAGAATGACAATGAAAGCCTTACTTATTAATGTGAAGTATTGGTGTTACCGATTTGACCAATCAGTTGTTGCCTAGTATGAAACAATGTTTTGTATATACATTTTTCATTTCAATACATACTACATAAGTAATATCAGAACTACAAGTCATTATGTAAGCTTTAATTGACATTCTCTTCCACTTTGATAATATACACCAATCATTGAACTAGCGTACAAACATTCCGTCGAACCTATTTTGCCAAGGAATTCAAGCGGCGAGCATTATATTTCTAGTGTCTAATATATGCTGCAAAATTCAATTAACTGCTACATTAGAGTTCCATATATATCCATGTTCAAGTATAACTGTTTCAGAATACCATTTGTATTATTTATGTTGCAGGACTAGAGAAGAGTATTCTGTATGCGAGGTTTCTTCACAGTCGCAGTCTGAAATTTGTTTTATTTTCGTTAACACACTCGGCGAACATCGGATACCTTCGTAACAACAACTGTGTTTTCCGGCACACTGCACTCTAAATCTTAAGTAGTGAATATTCACTGATTCACGATGATAGATGGAGCAGTTTCAACAATTTTAATCAGGGGAAGTAGTCACTGTTGAATTTGTGTATATTCTTCAAGAGTGCCAACATCTCACAAGTGAATCAGTGAAAAATTCACCGGTTTTCCCAGTTGTTTTCAAAGAACAGTTTTCACTTATTGAATCAGTGAAAAATTACTGAAAAATCTATGGTCATTCACTAATTAAGTTGTGGAGTGTTGGCACTATTTATCGGAATCACCGATTTCGCAGTGGTTTCTCACAGATTCAGTTTGTTGAAATTTCTCCATCCATCGGCGTGAATAAGTGAATATTCACTAATTCAGATTTAGAGTGTGCAATACATTTAAAGCGCGTACGAAAAAGTCCCCGTAATCTTTTTAGAGCTACGTAGATTTATTGGGCCAGGCGACGAAAATAATAAATAGTTTAATTGTGCTGCACTTTACACTTCTCTACTATCTACGATCTCTGTGATTTAAGCCATTTGAGCGCATTCTTGATATCTAGCGATTTAGGGAAGCCTAAATCAGGATGTCTCGAACTAGGGATTGAACTCAGGTCATCCAGATAGACCACTGGTGATGGGAGTGAGGAGGAGGAAGAAGATTATACAGTGCAGTGAGTTTTCCTAAATAACTTTCCCTAAAAACTGTGAAAAATTTCTTTTAACTGTCAAAAATTTTATTTTTAGCAATTCTTTAATTTTTTTTACTAATTATTTTATAAATGTACTTCTTGTTGTATTAATGTGTATTTATGTGTAAGGTTAAACACTTCAAGTTGTAAACCGGCCTAGAGCTGAATCTTGTAGTGTATAAATAAATACAGTTTCAATCATAAATGTCTTATTCGTGCAACTTGTTCGCCGTCGTAGACGCAGGTTCTGAAAGAGTTAAGAGGGCTAGGTATTGTACGTACAGTGTAGCTGTAAATGTTTGTTGTGAAATAACAAGAAGTTTGAAATTCAGTAGATGAAACCAAATAAAGCTCAACCGTAGAAAATAGTTTTTACCATATTTTTTTTTACCAAATACTTTACCAAAGCGATGCTTTCGTCTAAATTAACTCCTTGCGACGTAATTTAAGTTTTAAAAATTACTGCGTTTTAAGTAGTTCACGAGAAACGCATAACTCAGTAACATGTTTGTCATCGACGAGGTTAGAAACTGTGTTTTTAGAAATATCCAGTTTTATTATTTTCTATACGTGGTTTCGAACTGATGCAAATGTGTGTAGTGTTATGTTGTTGAGTTGTACGTCTCGTTGTAAGGGCAAAGTCGCTGGCAAGAAGTGTAACGTGAGTTGAACGGCTTGTGCCTAGAGACGACGAGGCAGGTTGTGGTCCAGCAATAGTCGACCTTTGTCACTCTACACTCCCTGCTTGTTATTCTCTTATTGCACGCAGTTCAAGGCGGAAATTAGTCGATTTTCGCAGCAGAAGACGTTATTGTTTTTACTATTCATGTATCTGCAATTGAAAAGTACAAACGTACAAATAGTTTTGAACGTTGTCTTGAAAATTACATGTTGTGCACGCACGCACGCACACACACACACACGCACGCATGAAAGGCAACTCGGGAAAATATGCTACTCGTAATTTTCGTTGTATATTTGCTAAGTCAGTAATAAGCTACAAGATTCTTAGCAAAAATGTTTAAATAATAGTTAACAAAGGTAAACAATCTATATGACTGTCTTGCATCTGAACAGAGCTGAGCAGTAGGTAACGAACGCACAACTTACTACGTGAGAATGAACTTTGTATAGGAACCGCGTTTTCTGGTCTCTTATTTTTCTTCAAATATATTACGGTTTATTACTCATTCTTTTCTAGGTTGTACACAAGAACGTCTTCTTTATCGACGTCGTATGGTTATATAAAAATAAATTAATTTGTGAGTTAGTTCTCTTTTGCATAGTTCCTTCCCATTAATACACGGACTATATTTCATAACTACCAAGCAGTGATTGTTCTGAACCGCTGGGAATGTTTACCAGTAGATAGTTTGCTACTAAATTAAGAAATACCTCTGCTGGTGATACAGATATTTCGAACATAAATACTTCCGGCCACAATACAGCAATTCTGACTTATCTCGGGAAAGGCTTTCTTAAATTTTAAGTCACATTAAATGTAATTTTTATTTTCTTACATTTAGGGGCCGCTGTGCCGAATGATCAGACTATTCGCCTCCCACTAAGGCGATCCGAGTTCCCTCCCTGGATTTTCACACGTGGGAATCTTGCCGGACGATGCTGTTCGTCAGCAGGTTTTCACTTGGATCTTCCTGCTTCCTACGCCTTCCCCCATTCCGGCGCTGTTCCATTCTCACTTCATGTCGTTACCACCACCGCTGAAGACCCTGATGTTAAGCTCTGACCAAAATCTCCCACTCACTCATTAATACCTTTATTTTTGGATTTTATGGTGTCATTAAATCTTCGAAACGTGAATACAATCAAGTTTCGTGGCAACGGTGGATTTTTTACATGGATATGTGCAGTGTTGCCAGATATAGTAGACTGAACAGAGTATGTCCGCTCAGGAAGCACAGAAAAAACCTGGGACGATTAATAAATAAAATAATAGTGCACTTGTATTAAAGCAGTATTTTGTGAGTTATTGAATGTCAGTTCAAGTGTTTCTGCTTACGAGAAAACTAATTGCAAACTGCGGTACCGTAATTTACTTACGTTATTCGGAACGAACAAGTCAAGCACTGAACTAGTGTACCAGATTCCCGCCGATTTTATTGGTGTACAGTCTGTAGCAAAGTTTAGTGCAGTTTTACATCTGAGTCTCACACACATAACTATAATTGTAGTACTGCAGTTTGAAAATGCCTTTATTTCATAGCTACTTGGCAGGGCTAGGAGACTGTATTTAAGGGTGCCGCCTACCTCGGAGCCCTGGCGGAGAAATAATAGGGTTTTACATGTTAAATTATTTTTAATGGCACTAGGTCACCTTTTGTGGTATTTCTTCCGGACAGAAACCACTTTATGCGCCAAGAAAAGGAGAATATTGCTATGTAAATAAAATCGCAGAAAGTAAATTATGAAAAGCCATTTTTACGTGTTTTTCGTGTGTGTAAAAATGCTTTTTTCGACCACAATTTTCTGGATATTTAAAAGAACTGCCTACTCGATGCATAGCAATGTACGCGGCACCGAGGCAAACAAATATGTCAGTGGTGGCATACATGTGACTTGAACTGTTACTGAGCCAGTTGGAAAATAATTTAACGTGTGAAACCCTATGCTTGTTCCCGCCGTGGCTTGAAGGTAGGCGAGGTGTGTTGTCCCAAGTGTTTAACTGTCGTACATTGTCAGGATGCGTGCATGCGGAATAGTTTAGTTAAACAATGCACTTCACCGCACATTAGAGCGCATTAGAAGCACGTGGTCGCTGCGCTATGAAATGTACTGCATGCGCCAGTCACTGCGCTGCTCATCGTCTCTCACGACCGCCGCCTATAAATCACCGTTTAATAGCCTGGAAATATACGTTGAACGGTTTTAGTACGCTTGTTAGTCAACGGGCTTGGCTGCGGAGCGGTGTTTTTCAAATTATCGCCGGGACGTTGACACCTAGGAAAGTTTACCATAAAATATTCGGCGTCAAAGGATCCCACGTGTGGTCTGTAGAGGACTGACGTAATTATCGATCTATTTCTTAGGATCCTGTTCGAGACTTTCTTTTTTGGACGCGCGGTTTTAGTATACAGGATGTTGCAAGATTGTAGGCTAATATTTAAGGAAAGCCCTCACATATAGGGGAACAAAAATATATACGAACATAGGCCCGAAAACTTATCTCATGATTAGAGATGATGGTATATCGCGGAAATGTTTTGTGTCAACATACACTTGAAAACACTGTAGTCAGTTGTAACACGTATGACTGGTCTATGTACGTCTGGCACAACGTAGCTGTCTGCAGACCAATAACAGGCATAAAGTATTACAATAGCGGGATTCTTATTGGCTCAGTCAAATAGGGTAACAACTTCACGTACAAGCGATAGCCAGTAATTTTCTGGTAAGCTGAACGTACTTTGAGATTCAGCAAGCAGTTAAATTTTCCCGCGATATATCATGATCTCTGATCAGACTCACAGTGCATGTTGCATAGGCTGGATCATAGTAATGGGGAATGTTAAGCGCACTTCCTGTTCAAAGTAACGGTATATTTTAACAAGAGCCTCCACACATGACTCAGTCATATCACTTGTTGGAAGGAAGACATGACGAAAAGTAGTTGCGCACGTTTTCTTTCGCTAGAACTACATCGTTATTAAATGTAGCTATGCATTTTTTACACTCGTATAAGTTTTTGGGGTATCGCGATTAAAAAATGAATTAGCACTTCAAGTTGAATGTAGCCTAGTGACATGACTGTCAGATTTTCATTTCATGAATTGTACCAGGTCTTCGTAGTGGCTATTTCGGAAAGAAAATAAATACCGAATGTTAAGTGAACACGTGTTTACATAGATATAATGACATTATGTCGCTTGCAGAAGGCGAGAGCCTATGAAATGATGCACAATTTGGAACAATTACTCTTCAGTAGCTTCTAAAAACACCACAAATACTATTTTATCTTAAAATTACGTAAACTATCATAAATATAAAACAGTTTATACGCACAGCCACGCACATACAAATACACACGTATATTTGCTTCACAATTATAACAACAAACTTCGCAAGGTTATATCTTTCGTTGAAATAAGCAGAACATATAAAGGGGACTTACTTCCTACACCAGATATTAAATAAGGTACAAACACTTCTAAATCATCACTTAGAATTTTTTTTGCAACGCATGAGAAAAAAAATGAAATTAAAATTTTGGAAATAGTATGTTATTCATCAGGGATCTTTTATTTAAAATCGATCTGTAAATATAAATATTTCTCCGGTAATGAACAGGTCAGGGGTGACCACCCTCCAATTGTAGTATGCATGAAACCTGTAATGTGATTCACTTCTAAGTGCTCCAGAAATTCTTGAACTTGTTAACTTTTGTCGGAGGGGGGGGGGATTTTAGTTGTAGGTCGTTGACAGAGATTGGGATTTTGACAAGTGTGAGAAATTTTGGTCAGCACTTAACATCGAGGTCTTCAGCGCTGGTGAGGGATGACATTATGTGAGTATAGAGCAGCAACGGAATGAATAGGCGGGGGAAACGGGAGATCCCCGAGAAAACCCGCCTACCAGCGGCATCGTCCGGCACGATTTCCACATGCGAAAATTCAGGGACCGACCCCGCCTTGGTGGGAGGCGAGAGGTCTGACTTCTCGGCCACCGCGGCCCCAGGAATTTTGACAAGACAACGAACGTAGAAATGGTTTCTTCGCAAGGTGTTCGAAGTGATTGAACGCAACGGCACGAGTTTGATGTATAAAATCAAGACACGTAAAAACTGTTGACGTGAAATAGTTTAACTGTTACTTTTGCGAATAAACAGTCTGTCCGCAGCGTAACAGCAACATCATCAAACATGTTGCTACTTGTAGTGTTGATCTCACATTGTCGACCATGTGTTTGAATTTTACAGCAGACTTATGGAAATATCGGTTTCCCTTGCACACAATTGTTCCATAACGTGGTTCCATACAGATATAAATGATGAGTGTGTGTAAGACACTTTAAGAGTGCCGCTGACCGGCGTATCTAATGCAGTATCTACTCTACACGCAAGTCTCTAAACAGGCATGCAGTACTTTATTATTATTATTCTGTCCTATGAGACTTTAAATAGTGACATTGCTTTATTTGTGCTAAGTATGGCATATACTCCAACGCATGTTTCTGTCATTTTGTTTTTTAGACCTGGTCTGTATTTTTCGACTTACGGTAGTTTGAAAAACCTTCTTTAGCAATTTTAATGTGTCAGTAAATCATATTTCTAACAGTATAAGTTAACATGGTAGCAACATATATGGAAGTGTCTTCTTGTCGGAGATACTCTCTAGAAACACTTTGTTTGCTGGAATACAAATTTTGTTTAAATATGAGTCACTTTAAAGTAACTGTGCAGCAAATAAAAGTTTTGTTTACAGTGTAAAGTAAAAAATGTTATTTTATTTTTCTCATGTAGACATTTTTGCCCAGCATAAACCTTGCCTTAAAAAAATAAAACTAAAGCTACCAGAATACTACATTGAACTAATTATTTTATTAGTAACACAATTTTTGTTAATATTACTTTACTCTTTAAACAAAAATTCTCTTTGCATGAAAGCTACTTTCCGGCGTCTCATACTTAAACAATATCTGTGTTGTGGCAAAAAAAAGTTTTCAGGCTGTATACAAATGTAGTGCGTGTTGTTTAGTTATAAAAAGAACAATCGCAATTAGCTGTAACTCCTTGCAATCGCTGGTAGGAAGGCACTTGAAAATTGTTTTGCAGTTTAATATTTTTTCGTCTTTTTACGTGAGTAGATAGGTTATGGGGCTTCTGGGACAGCGGGTTGCGGGTGTGGATTGGTGGATTCGCGCCGCCATCTTGTTTCCGGCCGCCATCTTGTTTCCGGCGGCCATCTTGTTTCCGGCGGCCATCTTGTTTCCGGTCGCCATCTTGGATTACGTCACTTTCAAAATTTTCCAAAATTTCCCAAAATTTAAAAAATTTCCAAAAATTAAAAAAAATCTAAAAAATAATTTTACATCCATCCACCATCTTGGAATGAATTCCCACACCCCACCTTCCCCCCTTACCCCATTCCCCGCCGCCAAAAATAATGTATTATTATATTTAGTTCTAGGAATGACCACCAGGGGTTTGAGACACCATTTTTTTCTCACTTGATTCTACTCCACCTGTATACATATACGTTTAAGGGCGATGTGTAATGTACCATAGGCAGGACTCTCACCTCTATCACCAATATTATTATTATGCTTACCTCCAGGCAGCGAGATTGACAAGTCTTGACAAGTATTATATATCAACAAAGTAATTTAATTTCATTTTTTAAAAACCTTGTATAGTATAATGTAATTGTGTTCTATGTAATGCTCACTCTTCAACATGTCATGTTACCCCTCCTCAGAGGCTACCCATGAGAAGCACATTTAGATGCGAATTATAAGTAGTGGTGGTGAAACCAACAATATTTGACAAGCTGAGACTCTAGCCATGATGCTGTAATATATCTCGCTGGACACGACTTCTCTCATGCTGACCCTTCAATAGAATGAAGGGTATGTACCT